>JASMMZ010000011.1:2878177-3136799 GCA_038502455.1 Anisogramma anomala | reverse complement strand
TTATTATTATTATTATTATTATTATTATTATTATTATAATTATAAACGACGCTTTTGTTGGAATAGTATTGAAATAGTATTGCATACAGTGCAGTAGGTCAACTTTACTATAAGTAAAGTTGACCGTACTGCAAGTGTATTGCTTTGTGCGGACTTACCTCATTAGATGTAAGTCGAATGCAGTACGGTGCACTTTACTCTAGGGCACGGGCCAAGCAATTGGCCATACAAATTACAGTTCAGACCGGCTAGCGGTCTGCCAAATCTAGAACAATACATCTACCATTTGACTACTGCAATACTACTGTTACTTCGAAGACCAATCGAATCGACAACGTTACAACGTCTAAGACCTACCAACACTAATCAGTATGCTTATTAGGTTAAGCACAGATTGGCTAAGTAAAAGAAAAAAACTACTTTCCGGTTACGCTTTGTCCTTTTTAGGCAAGGTAAAGGAAAGGTTTTTGCGAAGGGCTCCTATACGCTGTGTAGTTGTTCGCGGTAACAAGTAGAGAAGACTTATAGATTGTGCAGTTATTCGTGGCAGTCTATAAGTAAGCGATGGTATCGCCATTTAAAAACACTAAGAAACCTTTATTGATCCTTTTTAAGGGCATTGAAATTGACAGCCAAAAGTCTTAAAGATTACCAAGCCGGCAAGTTGGTAAACGGCTAAGTTAATTGATACCATAGGTACTACTACTACAAATCGCAAGAAAAACGACTAAGTCCCCACGTTAAACAACTTCTACCACCAATAACGACCTTCGACCGCACCATCTATACCAAATATTTGCCCTATTTCACTCTTTTTCACTCTTCATACCATTTTAATCGTTAAGTTCGCTGATCTAAGTGGAATTACCAAGTTGCGCCAAGAAAGCCACGTCGCGCGACTCCACGTTGAAAGGCCAAGTCCACACGCCCCGAATCGCTAAGTCTCTATGCCTCCAGATCGCCAAGTTTACCATTAAGTCTTACATCAGTCAGATCGTCACGATAGCTTTAGAATACGCCGGAATTAACACCGTTAATGACTCCGAACAAAAAAAGGTAATTAAGGATCTCGGAATCGTCTTCGCGAAGAACTACGATGAAGAGCTCTAGTTTGCTGACCCCACTAAAGACTTTACCTCAAAGCACCTAACCAACGTAATTGTCCGCTTTATTTTCGACGTAGATTTTGATAAAGTCGGCTATAAACCTATGGCCTTCGATATCTTTTAAGACTGGTTCCGCAACTAGAGCTTAGACATGTGGAAAAAGGCGGATAGGCAAGTAAAAACAAAGCTAAGAGTGAATCTATTTGCTTAAGACGTCGAACTTCATATAAAGAGAGGAAAAGACGGCAATTTGACTACCATAATTTACGAATACGCCACAGATAAAGACTCCTAATAGACTTTAGTTAAGGGTAAAGAGGTTATTAGCAATAGTAACCTACAACGACTACATACAAGTTCGTAAAAACATACCTAGGATAAATCAATAAATTTATATTATATAATGTTTTAAGTCCATTTATGAATTAAGTAGAAACCTTGTTAAACCTTTTAACACTAAAAGGATTATCGTTAAGTTTTTCGAAATGGAAACCTACAAACCTATTTCCTCTAAATTCTTTAGTACGTTTAGTTTTAATAGCTAAATTAAGGAAGTACCGGCTTTATACGCGAGATTATTATAGGCACGACCACTGATTCGCTCCCCCCCCCCCAATTCAGCTAAAGGTAATTATCCTACCTACTAATTTTAATAGCAACATTACTCCTTCCCTCAGCTAAGAGATATAAAGGACTTATACGACTAGTATATTACAATTCCCCCTCGGTATGTCTCTATAGAAGATACGGACTATACGGTATTTATAATATTCGTTAAAAGCTTGGAAGGAAAAAAAAGTACGACGGTAAGCCGTATAATCTCTTCGACATTAAGTTACGTCCATCTTTCAATATTTGCCGCAAAATAAAAGTTAAGTTGCCAGGATTTCACTCGTTGTTTTCTAGTATCCTTACCGGTTAAGCTAAAGATTACTATCCCTGATAACTAACGAATTATATCTTTTTACGCGAAATTTACGATGATATAAAGGGTTATTTCGAATATGATATCAACCTTACCTAGTATTACACGGATTATAATATTATTAAATGGTTTTATATATTGGATTATAAGAAGAAGTCTGAAAACAAGAAAACCCTTTTAAATTAGATACTTAATAGGTTAATACTTCGCTAATAAGTAATGAAGAACGTGGAAGATAATAAAAATACCTTACGTCAGCAAGTCTGGTAGGCGGTTACGGGCTATAAAAAGTTCGAATACACCCTTTAATTCCTTAATGCCACCTTTAAAGTTTTTTTTGGCTAATTGCGTTCCTCGTTGGCGACCGTAACTACTCGAGTCTCCGGCTCGACTGGTATATACCCTTGAGCTTCAGAATTTAGTAAAGAAGAAAAAAAGCCTCCTAACTCGTACTATATTAATCGACGGTACGGAAGCTCTAACCAATACAGTTAACAGAAGGCCTGGACCCCTATATATAGAAAAGGGTATTTATTTTCCTTGAATTATTTAAATCAGCTAAACAAATTTAATACAAACGTTAATAAATGTTAGATTTACGGTAATTAGGGTTGCTGGTTCATACGCTATACTATTTCCAAACGTAACGTAAAGCAGGTAATGTACTATACGTAATACACCTTTGCCTTTAAATGAGATTACATAAAGTGTATTACATAGTTTAAAAGAAGCAACGTTAAAGAGAAGGAAAATAAGCCGAAAGTAATTTTCTAACACGAAGATACTAGTATTAGTACTAGTTCGGAAGCTACGTGATAACTAGACGACCATATATTCCTGTACCGCCTTATATATAAAGACCCCTATCGCCGTTATAACCATAAAAACCTTAGATCTATATACATTTTTACCATTCGAAACCGTTGTATAGAGCAAGTTTTTTAAGGAATTATGCCGGATATGGGGGTAACATAATATTTAACAGAGGATATTCGTAATACATCGCGTTGCGAAGGAATACTCATACTATTACGAAAATTGACCACGCGGACGTCAATGAAGCCAAGGTTGGCTTCGGCCTTGGAAAGAAGTTATCCTTACTGGGATCAACGATAATAAAGATTATTGTCAACCCTATTATTTTCCAAATCTTAAAATCCTTTACCCCCTTTCTCCTTTACCTTAAATATATAAAAAACCTCAACGTTAACGTTAATATTAAGACTAATAAGCTAATATAGATTAATTCCGATAAAGGGTTTTCAATTAGCTTCAAGTAAGGGTATTTTTAGTTTTATCTTTGAGGACCAAGGGCAGTAGTCTTAAACTTAACAGAGGCAAAACTTCGTTAATTACATCGTAGGTTTAACCATCTGGCAACTAACAAGCTTTATAAAGTCCTAAAGGCAATTATTTACGAAAATAAAAATCTATTAACACTAAAAGAAGTTAAACACCTTTATTATTATTGTCAAATACACTTCCAAACCCCTTTAAGGTTTAAGTTTACGTTAAATAAAGATTAAAACTTTAACTAGAAATTTTTGGTAAACGTATTTTATTTGGACGGTAAACTAGTATTATACGTTATAGACTCCGCTACGGCTTTTTACGTCGTTAAGTTTCTTAAAACTATTATGTTAAAAAATATAAAAGGTAGTACGTATTTTGTAAATTAATACGTACCTTAGTTTACTAAACGTATTGATTTATGATGTCGGTAACAACTTTGTTACGACGAAGTTTCAAATTAATAAAAAGTCAATAGGGATTTAATACAAACAAATATTCATAAAAGCTTATTAGAATATTGGTAAAGTCGAAAGGATATACGCAATTTTACAAAGGGTTTACGATATCCTTATAATAAAAATCGAAAGCTTTATAAGTTAAAGAACACGGCTTTAAATAGCGGTAAAAGGGTTTAACAATATCATTAGCTCTAACGGACTTATACCAACTTTATTGATATTTAAAGTTTACCTATGTATAATAACTAAGTCGGTATCTTCGTTAAGTACTCAAAAGCGTGCTATGGTATATAACAAAGCATTAAAGGAATTAAGGGAAAGTTAACACGTCACCAACTAATAACCTTAACATTAAAAACGAACCTTTAATAATAAACGTACTTTTATTCCCTTTTCAAAGTAAAGTACTTACGTGGCGTAAGCCATGTAAATGGGATAAGTCGTATAAGATCTTAAGTATTACCAATTTAAACGTAGTGGTTGAAACTATTAACGGCACCGTGACTTTTCGAATTATATAAGTTAAGCCGTATAAAAAAACTTAAATTTAATAAAGATCCTAACGTTGATAACCTCTAGGACGAGAAAATTAGCCAATATAACCCTCCCAAGCCGATTATTAACAAGCTAATGGAATATCAACAGCATGGAAAATCACTTAAGAGGAGAATATACTCTAAAAAGAAGGAAGATAAGGATTATAGGCCTAGTAGGGCATATAAAACGGTGTAGGTGTCTTAAAAGAAGAATTTTGACTGAAAACTTACCCTTAACTTACATATCGAAGGCATTATTAATACGCTGGGAAATTTTTTTAAGGAAAGTAACCAAGTAAAAATTAACGGCCTTTTGTTACAAGGGGTTATATAATTTGTATCGTGAATATAATTTCAAAACTAAAACCTTATTATTTTTTAAATCGAACATAGTTTATGAGGTTAAGGATAAAATTACGAACCGGCTGTACTAAAAGTTACGGCTAATCGTCTAAGGATACAGTAATAAAAATAAGGACTAGATCTTTACTTAATCGTTCATGGTCCAAAAGATTAGCCAACGTTTAATGATTGCTATTACCGCCAGTTTAACTGTTACCATAAAGGGCTAATTTATATTTAATAGCCGGGATATTACGTAAACATATACGTAATCCGCCACCAATGTTTAACGGATGATACTATTGAAATTACCACAAAAACTAAGGGGCAAGTTTCTGGCTAACACGATAATATATTGCATCAAGCCTTTATACAGACTAGTTGAGGCCGGCGTCTGTTAGTCTCTAACGTACTAGGTACATTTTACAAACAAGCTAGGTATAAAGACTTTAATATTTAACCCGTGCCTGTTAAGTATAAAGGGTAAAGACATTAAAGTCGTAGATATGTAAACTAACGATACGTTTTTCCTCGGCGATACTAAATTTATGGGGGCGGAATAACGTATTATCGATAAATTGAGACTTGAAAAATATAAACCAATTAAAATGTTAGTTAAAATCATATAACTTAACTTCAATGAATCGTTATTTCGTATTTATAATATTAAGGTTAAAGGCGGAATTTATATTAACTTACGTCAAAAGAGGTAATATATAAGCCTGATAATTATCAATAAGACTAACGGGGCAAAGGTATAAAGATATCTAAAATAAAGGGCTCGTGCGGCCTACATCGCTACGTTATGTTAACCGGAAGCATCGTACGACCTTTCCATTACGGAATAGGCATAAGACCCGTAAGACGAAGACTTTAACAATTTAAATAAGCGGATTCAATGGAAAATTGATTACGTGGGGAAAGGAATTAATATAGTTTTTGTAAATTTAAGGAAGGTGAAGTTAATAATATTTACTGACAGATCATTTTCCAATAATATTAACCTTATATCGTGAATCGTATTTTTAATGAAAATCGTTAATAAGGATAAGCCGGAAGGGTAATTTACGATTATAGAAAACCTTATATACTAAACATTTATTAAGTGTGAACGCGTAATCCGAAGTATATTAACTTCGGAAATTTACGGTATAATGACGGCTTTAACATTAGCATGGTAACTAACAACACATTAAAATTTTTTATCAAATAATTAGATTTATCACCGATACTTATGGTAATATATACCGACTCCCAGAGTCTCTACGAATACCTATTAAAATTAGGCACGACTAATAAAAAACGCTTAATAATAGACGTAATAACGTTAAGGAAGGTATACGAAGTTCGGAAAATCGATAAATTTCGGTAAATCAACGGTAAAGATAACCCTATCGATGTTATAACTAAAGCTACGCCTAATAACGTCCTAGAAAGATTTGTGGATAGTAATACACTAACCATACGAATCGAGGGATACATAGATCGCCCAGTACGTAACGTGAAGGAATAAGGTTGACCTGGAAAATTGGAAGACCGCCAGGGAAATGGTGGCGATGGAAGTAACTTGAATTATTGGTAAAAGATACGTAAGTGATGGCGTACCTGATTTACGTAGGTCTATGACGAAAGATCTGTTCACGGGATTTGAGGAACGAAGGTCTTGGAAAGGTTGAGCAAAAGGGCTACAAAGGGCCGTAATTAAGGTTGTTTTCAGTACAAATTTATCGGAATTAACAGGGGTCTGGCTAATAAATTTAAGATGGATTTCACAGGTTGTTACTAATTGATAGCAAGCCACGTTAGCGTGCAGGAACAAAACAAAAAGCCACCAGTATTGGAATAGTATTGCAATGCTATTGCATGCAGTGCAGTAGGTCAACTTTACTATAAGTAAAGTTGACCATACTACAAATGTATTGCTTTATACGGACTTACTGCATTGGGTGTAAGTCGAGTGCAGTACGCTGCACTTTACTCTAGGGCACGGTCCAAGCAATTGGCCATAAAAATTACAGTGCAGACCGGCTATCGGTCTGCTAAACCTAGAACAATACATCCACCATCTGACTACTGCAATACTACTGTTACTTCGAAGACCAATCGAATCGATAACGTTGCAACATCTAAGGTCTACTAACCGCTTTGGTATAACGATTAACAACCAAGTAAATTCGGTTATTATGATTTTAAAACTTAGGTATAATATCAGGGTTACGGTTAAATAAATATATTACCCAAATAGAAAAGTTTTGGATAAATATTGATAGATAGTCGAATCTGATATTAATATATATTATATCTGGAGTAATACAGTATAATTTCTTTATAATATTTAGAATATAATATTAATATGTAACATTAAATATCAACGGTGATAATGTAGTAGTTTATAATTGAAGAGTATTATTTATCGATGTAATAATAATATTTCTTAAATAGAAGGATATATAAGGCTTATAAAATTGGTTTTGAATAATTTAATGACCCGATTTTAACGAGTAATGTAATATACGAGAGACGAATCGTAATTTACTTTTATTATAAGTTTTCGTAAAATAACGCGTATTTTATAATCGATGACGCTGATTACCGTAAAAAAGGAAAATATTTAGTTACGTATTTTACCCGATTTAGCAAAGTTCCGCGACTTATTCAGCAAGGAAAAGGTAATATCGTTACCCTTATATAGAAGAAAACTCGATTACCATATTTATATTAAACCGAATAAAGATGGATTTTTACTGAAGATATTGTAAAGATTATTATATTCTATATTACGAAAGTAACTTTATAAATTTAAACGTTAAGTTAATAAATTAATAAATAAGGGTTAGGTTTGTATAATTTCCTTATTAGTTACGGCGTCGATATTACTAATTTTTAAGTTGGAGAGAGGGGGAGGTAGCGGTTTTATATCGATTACTGGGTATCAAATGGAATTACCGAATAAGATCGTTTTCCCTTACCTCTAATTAAAACAACCTTACACATACTATTGAAGTCGACGTAGTTTATAAAATTAAATATTCGAACGATCTTTTACCATATGCGGGTTATATCCAAATAAGAAAAATCAACAGCTATTCGTATACGTTTCGAATTATGTAAACAATTAACTACCACTTTTAAGTTAGTAAATGCGTTAACGATGTTTCAATAGTATATTAATTATATAATATTAGATATATTGGATAATTATCACATGATTTACTTAAATATTTTTTTCAGTAATAAATATGGTTATATTGTAGAAGTTCGAGTGGTTGTATAACTTTTTCGCAATACCAGGTTCAATCTAAATTTCAAAAAGTGTAACTTCGTAGTTAAGGAGATGAAATACCTTGGTTTTGTCGTAACGGTTAACGTGGATATTCAGGCCGACTTCGAAAAAGTCCGGGTAATACGGGAATAAGACTTTGTACGTATTGTTTAGAAAATATGAAGTTTTTTGAGTTTTATGAACTTCTATTAGGATTCTATTAGTTTTTTTTTTTTTCGATTAAGTCGATTATCTTGTTTGACTTACAAAGCGAATAATTCATTGGGTTTGAATAAATAGGGGGAAACATATACTTTGAGGGTTAAGAATACTTTCGTTATGGCCTCGGTTCTAGTATATTCATGTTTTAATCGGTTCATGGTAATAAAAACATATCATTCAAAAATAACGTTAAAGTAGTATTCATCGTAAAAGGATAAATATAGTATTTTAAAGTTAGTAGTTTATTATTCCGTACGATTAACAGATGCGGAACGTAATTATTTAATTTATGATAAAAGGAGCTTTTCGTAAAAATACCCTATTTAAAAGTGTGGTTTTTGAAATTACGTAACGTCTATACCCCGTTTATGATTTGAACGGATTATAGGCAGTTAAAATACTTTTTTCAGTACGTTTAATTTCGGAATATGAGGTTTGATGAGTCGAGGTTTTCTCGTTTTTTTAATATTACTTACATTACCGGTATCTAACCTAAAGGGTTGTTCAAATACATTAACCAATAAATTATAAAATAAGCTTGAAGTTATAAAGCGCTAGACGCAAGTTTTTTAACTTGTTTTTATTGTTATATTATATATGGCAATAATGAAATTAGATACTATAAAAACGTATATTACGGCGGGATATATGGATAAATATATCGAAACGAAGGTATATGTTGGTAGGGCCTTAGATCGTTGCAACGTTGTCGATTCGAATCGTGGTCGAAGTAACAGTAGTATTGCATTGGTCAAGTAGTGGATGTATTGTTCTAGGTTTGGCAAATCGCTAGCCGGTTTGCACTGTAATTTGTATGGCCAATTGCTTGGCTCGTGCCCTAGAATGAAGTGCAGTGTACTGCACTCGACTTATACCTCATGCGGTAAGTCTATAGATAATACAATTAACTTGCAGTATAGTTAAATTTACTGTAAGTAAAGTTAACCTACTGCATTGCATGTAGTACTATTCCAACACTGGCGGCTTTTTAGTTTGTGTGTATACGTCAGTATAGTAAACCAATCCTTTTTAGTTAGCGCTAAATAACGACCTCATTAACTTGCTGACCCCCTATCAATTCCAATTAACCTCTATATTGAATTATACCCAATTACATGCAAATTAACCCCATTTCACCTCAATTGCTCCGTTGCTTCGAGTTTCGAGTTTATCAACTCCTACAGTTTTTTTTTTCGTTACAAGTCTTTACAGGCCTCCACTTTAACTTTGACAGTCAAACAAGTCGCTATTGTAGCCTTTACTTCCTTGGTATTTTTCTAATTTGCTGGCATAACCTTGTTCGCCAGCACGTAACTTAGGCTTGTTAGGCGGTTTGTGTTATGGACTCAAGCCATTGACCATTGAGTCTATAGGTTACGTGACTGTGCATGTAACGAGATATATAGTACCCGGTTCGGGCGCGGTCCGCGTACAACACATGTGAGGGCACGTGACGGGCTGGGCATTGGCCAGGCCCATAGATCTTGCATAATGAGCCACGGTAGCCTCTTCTAGTCTTCCGCTGTACCTCAATAGTAAATCCCACTTGGTACCTACTTGACTTACCATTGTAGGTTGGATTATAACAGTTTTTTAACGTAACCCTTGATGTGTAATATGAGCTTATTGCTGTTTACAAACCTTTTTAAGGCCTTATCCGTCGATACCTTTATTATAACATCAATGGGATTGTTTTTGCCGTTAATTTATCGAAACTCCTTAATTTTACCCCTTTCCTATGCTTTACCGAATGTTATTGCGTCGATTATCAGACGTTTTTCGCTGGTGGTTCCGAGCTTCAAAAGGCATTCGAATAGGCTTTTCAAGTCGATATAAATCACTGCTAGGATAGGAGAAATTTTCAAGTGGTTAGTAATGAGATTAAAGGTTTTTCATAATATTATGCCTACGTTAAAGCCCGCTATTATACCTACGTTAAAGCCCGCTATTATACCATACGTTAAAGCCCGCCATTATACCATAGACCTCCAAAGTCAATACGCTTCATGAAATCCTTTTATATTTAACGAATGTTTAATAAATCAAGTTACCGATAATATTAAATTGGTTCTCCCGCCTATTTTCGCTAACGAAGGTTATTAGGAAGCCGATTTATAATGACAAGTCAGTGTTATTCGTAAAAGACCTATCCGTAACAATTATCTACTTAGCTTTCAATAAGTCGATCAGAACCATATTAATCCCGCGGTTTAGGTTTCGTATTTGTTACTCGAGCCTTTTATTTAGCTGGTTTAAGTCCTTATCCATTCACTTTTATACTTGTAATGCGATGGATAGGTCGTATAATGCCTTCGGTTGCCATATAGTGACAATATATCTGATGCGAGTACGTTGCTTTAAGTACTATTAGGCCTTAGTTATGTTAGTTTTGTCGATTGTAATCAAAACAGTAAAGTAGCCTTTTTGGTGGAAATGAAGGCTAGTATTATCACCAAACATACGGATTAACGAATTATTTAAGTTAAGTTGGCTATCCTCCTTTAACGTTGTTACCTGGTTATGATTTTAAAACTTAAAATCTTTAATCACTTGTTATTTGAATGTTACAAAGTCAATCATTTCGACGAAAGGGGTTTTATTAATTTACGTACCTACTACGTCAAAGTCCTTTTTTTACTTTATTGGCATATACGAGTCGTACGTTAAAGATTTTATCGTTAACCTTGATTTAAAGTTCAACTGATAGGTTAGAATCCAATAGAGGTTCGTTTTAGCTAATCCGTATAGTGGTTTAATATATTATATTACCGTCCCTAAAATGTAAATAATACGTTGTTTTTATGGTAGTTTTAATAGTATACTCCGTTACAAATACCTTGTTAATTACGTATAATCTTACGTTATATTACAGTTATTAAGCGTAAACTTGCCTTTAGTTTTAACTAGTAAACTTGCTGTTAAAGCAATTATTAAACGTTAACTGATTTTATAAATCGTTGGCGATTATATAAGGATTCAGTCCCTACTTTTATCGCTATATATTCAAGCGATCAGACGTAACTTTTCGTACGGCCGCCTCGTAATTTTCCTCTTAATCTCGTGGATCATATTCGATTTGAAGATCGTAAAGTTTTGGGTTTTGAAGGTTAAAATCGGCCTTCCACACGAATTATATAACCCTTTTAGTTAGTAGGCCGTTAATTTCGACCTTATCGATTTTTTTTGAAAGGTTTTCCGAATTTTTTTAATAATCCCTTATTCTGGGAACTTTGGTGCCAAGTTTTTGTTATCCTTCTTTTTTGTACTTATCTAAGTAGTATTATAGATGCGATCCGGTATATATTTCTCCTCTTTAACATTAATTTTCTTTTGGAATCGTCTACGTCGACAGCATTTCATTGGTTTATTGATATCGAGCAAAAGAGGTTCGTATTAACTCGGTCGTTTGGCTTAAAGGTTTTTATCATTAGTCACCCTAATGTAGGGCTTAACTTGAGTAATTCAAAAAGATATAAAATAGTTGGTATTTTTAATAATTCCTCCAGAGTTATCGATACTTTATATTTTGTATAGGCTTTTCCATTTACCCGGTTTTCGCCATATAAAAACTTTACTTTGTAATAGTAAAGTTAGTACGTTAATTGTTATTAAATCATTCTTGGTGTTAAAGGTATTATTAACTTGGCGGCGTGCCGATTCTCTTCGTAGTTCCCTTAAAGATTTTCCGTAAACCGCAACACGTTTTTAAATACTTGTTAATAAAGGGGATTCACTCGTCAAGCGTGGGTAAGCTCCAAAAGTTGATCCGTAAAGTTTTCAATATCTAACATAAAAGTATTATATGTTTGTCGAAGTAAGGCATATACTCTTTTAACCCTTTTATTATTTCATTAGGCTTTCATAGGTACTTATTTATATTGGATAATAATTATCTTGTCATTTTCTGTTATGGTCCAACCTACGGTGGTAAGCTAAGTAGGTGCTAAATGGGGTTTACTATTGAGGTACGGTAGAAGACTAGAAGAGGCTACCGTGGCCCACTATACAGGACTTATGGGCATGGCCAGTGCCTAGCCAGTGCCTAGCCCGTCACGTGACCTTACACGTGTTGTATACAGACTGTACCCGGTCCTTACCCGGACCGTGTCCGGTCCGCACCCGAACTGGGCCCGGTCTAGGTACTGCCTATCTTGTTACGTATATAGTTACATAACCTATAGACTTAATAGCCTATAGCTTAAGCTTATAATATGCCCCCCTTTTCCACAGATACTGCCAGGGTTACGGCGTTCTGTTAATTAAATGCGGGGTACAGATTTTACTCGCCTAGTACTTGGATCAGGCGTAAACCGGTAACGCGACGTTTAACACGCCGTATAACGTATCGGTCAATCCGAACACAAGTTGTCGATGCCGCTTAACGTACCCCTAAGACGAACTTATAATATATTTTTTATCGCTGATGCCGTATAACGTACCCTTTAACCAGTCGTATAACGTATTAGCCGGTTAAATTTTAGGTTGCGGATGTCGTATAATGCGCTCTCTAACTTTACTGCCGGTATTATATAACTTATCCTTTAACGCACCATATAATACATTTTTTTATGGCCGATATCGTATAACGCGTTATATAATACCGCGTTTATATTTTCAATGTCGTATAACATGCATCGTATAACATGTAACCCTTATCGAATTCGGTTTACCAGTTTTCATTAATATAAACACCCCCATAACCCCTAAAAACTTCCTTTTTTTCCCTTTACCACGTCGCTCTCCTTTACCCCTTACCCTTTTTCGTAATAATTTCATTTCCTCCCTTTATATTCTCATTATCAATTTTCGTCATTATCCTTTACTTATTTCTTTACGTCGTTTTTATAACCGACATATATAACGGTCCTGGTTTAGGCTACATTACTGCCGACGCCTCTAGTAAAAATATCGAACCGCTTTGTAAAGTATATTACCTCATTGTATACGAATACGCCGTCATTAAATACCTTTTATAACCGCCTCGTATTAGAGGAAATCTTCCCTTTTATGATAATAACGAAAATAAAAGCGAGTTTTTCCTCTTACATATTAAAAATACCTACATATAGTATATTAACCGCCTTTTTGACTTCAGCGTTCCCCTTAATTATATTCAAGTTTATCAGGCGTAAGATTATCGTACGTACCGAAAGGTTTAAAATAAGGTAAATTTACAAATTAACTTCATAAAGAACTTAACCGTAAATTAACCCCTTTTCATAATATATTTAAAAATGAATCTACTTATAGCCTTACCCGGATCATGCGTCTTTTCATATCAATTAATTGCTACAACGGATGATAAGGGCTGTATTCTAACCCTTACGCATAAACATTGAAAAAATGGCCCGGGTTATTAAACCGTTTTTACGCCCGCTTTTTCAAATTAGTTAATTAATTTACTCGGTTTTGTAATATTATTCGAGTATAAAAAGTCTTTATCGTGTCGACCGTATAAGCCGTTACCCTTTTTGTTATACGTTTTCATCGCTTCCTCCTTCTGGGTTCTTTTTTTTCCGAACTTTTTCGTTACCGTTTACGATATTATCTATTTACAAAGATGAGATTTCTTTGGCTAATTGTACTTTAACGTGGAATATCTTTAACCCGGCCCCCCTTAACAGCCGTAGTATACCTTTTGGTAGTTTCAACTTAAGTAGTTAAAATAATATAACTATTTAAGTTATATATGTTATAATTAATATGAATTACGGTTTATAAAGCGTAATAAATGACATCTAGAGCCTAATTATATGAGCTCTGGTTTTACCCGTATCTCATTTGTTAAACTTAATTAAAAACGAGTTAATCTAGTAGATTGTAAGCGAGTGTAAGATCGTATTCGACTTAACGGCGTTACTAGGACTTAAATTAATGTATTATAATCTTTAATAACCCGCTTCAAGGGTTGTTTTTTTCGCCCCGATCTTCGTCTTATTCCTTAATAGCTGTTATAGTCGGCCTCCTTTAACGCCCGTCCCTCCTAACTTTATTCGCTATTATTGGCCTCCCCTAACATCCGTCCCTCCTCTTACTATCCGTTTTCGATCTCCCACGTATAATGATCACACTAGATACCCATGAGTAAATAGAAGGTATCAGAGGATTTATGTTAATAGTAAGATAGCAGAGGTAACAAAGGTGCAATATCAAGAAGATGTGTATTCGTACTATAGAATAATCACTAGTCATTGGGACATTCAGGTGTGTAAACTGAATACTTAGATTGACAACTGAAGAGCTATCTACTGAATCTACGAAATGCCTAGAGAGTGTGTTCATTATATATCCAGCTCTTCAGTTCTGGATCACTTGCTTATATTGCTAGGCGGCATAGGCGGTCTCCTGCCTATGCTGCTTATGTCCTGATTCTTCTTAGGCGTAACCCTATCCCTGGGTTGCTGACATAAGAGATGTGTGTTCCCCGCCTAATATGTTAGACACCTGACTCTGAGTGGCTCAGTTGCCTGCTAGCTTGTTTCCTGACCCAACCGTTATCTGGGCTATAACACCCCGACGCCCATCCCTATTCGCGTTATCCGTTATCCTCAACGTTACCTCGCGTCCATCCCACCTCCTACTAACCCCCGTTTTTAGCGTTTACTAACGCCCGCTACACCTTTTATCGTCCCCTTCCCTTAATATTACCTAATATCCGAAATTAATTATAATAGGGCCCCTAATGCTAGTAACGCCGATACCTGTTCAATCCTAATAAGGATAGTAATAAAGAATAGGTAAATTTTTATTAAATTGTAATAAAAACCGTTTTACGGTGAAATGTATATTCTAAAAAGTCCGGTAATATTTGTCCTACTTTATCTATTAAATTATAACATCGTTTAGTAATAAATTATCCTTTGCATTTTTAAATAATATATTATCTCGAATGTATAGGCGATCCATCCCGCACCTATCGTTTGGTATAAATTCGACATCGACGTCGAAATACTAAGCTATTATAAACCCGAATATTTTCCTATTTTACCTTCAATTTATTTAAGTTTACAATATACTAGTAATTATATAATAATTGTGACCTCGGCTTATCATAACCTTTTTACTTGACTAATATAAAATACACCCCGCTCCGCCCCATTTTTACCACGAAAAAAAAATGTATTTCAAATTTTTCGTATATACCTTTTTTATATTATTAAGGATTAAAACTAGTTCCAGACGAATATCGAATGAAACCTTGAAAGGAAAGGGATTTGAAATAGCCCGTTTAATTAAATTTACGTGAAATATAAAGTATTTACTAAAAATATCTAAACCGATATTCAACGAATTCGAAATATCGACGACTCGATATTATTTATAAAGCTAATCAAACTTTTTATTCAGGCGATTAATTTTAAAATTATAAAAGCTTACTTAAATTTAGTCCTCTACTTTATATCGCTCCGCTGGACATCATCTACAGTTTACCTCCGCTTTTATTTATTATTAAATATAAGTTATCTCTGTGTAGGCTAATTTTACCTATTTGCGTAAATAAGTTGGAAATATAACAATTCGTTTTACCGGATTAATTAACGAATTTATATCTCCGTTTACCTTTAGTATAAATAATATTTTGTACCTATTTATTAGAAAATTCGCTTTTAACCCGGTTACCATCAATTTTTAGTTATTTAACGCGAATTAACAAACCAGTAAATACAAAACTTAATTGTATTACAGAAAACAAACTATAATACATAAATATTATTAAACTTTTTAGTTTAACCGTTTAATAACTTTATTTATTTGTGAGTAATATATTATAAAGAAAGGTCATTTACCTTTTATTGGGGAATATATGGTCGTTTGAAATATGCCCTCGTAATTCGAACCGAAATTACCAATAGTAAAAACTAAAAATCCATGAAATTTCCATTACATATCTCGGAAGCGTTCCGTACCCGTACTTGTATTTGTAAACAATATAACCTCGAATAAGATGAACTTAAAAAGATAATTCGTAATAACTAATAAATATCGGAGGTCGTCTTTAGTAGCAAACAAGTCAACTATAAAATCAATAGAAATATATATCTAATACCGATTTAAAATGTAAAGGGGTTATATGAAGTCTTATCGTAAAGTACGATAAGGTTTCGTCCCGTTATATTACTTTTATATTCGATATAAACGTCGAATATTTATAACTATTTCTTTCTAATAGTAATTCCGTTAAAAAAAGCGTAATAAAATGTTTTCACTTAAATAACTCATAATAAACGAATCGTAAATTTAATATAAGATTTTCGTTGTTAATGAGTTTTCATTCGATGATTGTAAACGGCTATAATAACTTAATATATATCGCGGATTAATCCCGTTATCCGCAATTTACACCAATTATCTCCTCAAATAAAAAAACGCTTAACATTATCGGAAACCGTTAATAGGCGAATTTTATATAATAAATCGTTCGTTGTTTTTTAATTATATATTTTAGTTAACGTACCCGAGTTGAAAATAAAGCGATTGTTCGACATTAACGATATCGACAGGCCTAACGCGAGCCGAATCCATAACGGTGCCGCCGGTTTCATCGTATTAAAATCCCCCGACGTTATCCCCGATAACAAACTGAGCGCGGGTCGGATCCTGTACGATTTCATTTTCGACAGCCTTTCGAAAACCTCCGATTTACCTTTAAAATATATATCTTCGCGATTTAAAAATTGAGCTTTCGTTTCGCCAAAATCATTTAAATAACCCACCGTAATTTATATTTCTTTAATATATAGGTTTATAAATATTACATTTAACTTGATAATAAAAATGAGTTAAAAAACTCGCGCGTAATGTTCCTTAACTTCTAGTTTATTTTATAATCCAAATATTAATACGTCCGGTCGGGCGCTTTAAGTTACAGATTCATATCGTAAACAATATTAAAAAAGCGAAAATACTTTAACTTTTCGAGCTTAACTTTCCAAAATCAAACGTAATAAAAAATATTCCAATCTTTCATAAGACATTAAGATCGTAAACGGCATACAGAAACTACGTAATTCGAAAAACTACGCTTTTAAATAAGATACTACCGCGAAAAGCCTTTTATCGTAAATGATATAATTATATTTCGTGTTTATTAATTATACGGAGTAATAAGCTATTAATTTTAAAATGTTATCCTCATTCGGTTATAATAAATACCTTCATAATGTCGTTTCGAATAGTTGGTATTCATTACTGTCAGCTGATTTAAATTATAATACACCAAAATCGTGACTGTAACAAACATATATTTCAATATTTAAAATACATATTCTTTCCGTTTCGTCTAATTCTAACGAATCCCTTATTTTGTTAGTCGGACGAGACAATCTGCCAACTCGGAAAAATGACTAATAAAATTACGATAAAAGTTGGCAAAACCCCAAAAACTTTAAACCTTCCGGATAATACGTGGTAACTTTTACTCGCGGATTACCCGGACTTTTTCGGAGTCGACCCGAATACCTACTTTTACCGTCATAATAAAACCAAGATATTTTACCATTTTAACTACGAAATTATACTTTCTAAAAATATAAATTTAGCCTCGTATTATTAAAACGTTTTGGAAACACGAGAACTTTCGGTTAATGATAATATTTAATACTGGAAAAATATCAAAATTTCGTTTAAGTATATCATAATAAGATTAACCAAAATATCTACTACTATATAATTAATATATCGTTAAAACGTCGCCGACACCCCCACCAGCCTAGAAGGGGTAATTAGCTATTTAAATAACTCTAATTACATATAAAACACCGTTAATTCCTTTTATCCGAGTACAATCCAAATGAGGTAAAAAGCTGTTTGAATATTTAACTTCGTAAGTTATACCGACTTAGATAACGTATATAGGATTTTTTTAATTAAAGGTAAGGAAAAACGATTATATTTCGTATTTTTTTTTAATATCCGGTAATCGATATAAAACCGTTCTTTCTCTTTCTGTTTAAAAATAAATAATACCGGTACGATAACCGATGAAAAGTTTACCGGAATTTAACCCTTATTCATTAACTCTGTGATTTATCATCGAAACTTAAAAGGTTAATTTCATAAAATCGAATATACCAGCCCCTGAAATTATTACAATAAAGATTTATTTTCGTTCAGTTTAATATAAATATAATGATTAAATTTCTCCTTGTATAAGGGTAAAGCTATAACTTTATATTTATTATACAAGCCGCGAAATATAACCAACTTCAATAAAAAACATAACTAATCCTTTTTTCCCTTAACTGTAATCGTCGCCGTCGTTTGTAAAATCCACGTTATTTCGTAAAAGCTAGTAACAAAAGCTAATCTAAACGGAGTCCCCGTACGTTATACCTTTCGGTATAAAAGTTTCATTAAATCATAAAAAACCCGAATTTATTACTCCCCGTATATCCCTCGACCTAAAACATATTATTATCGCGTCGACAATTAAACCTTCCTAACCCTAAACTATTAAGAGACTATCTTCAACATTTAAAATCACTTATTAATATTGTATTTAAAGTATTTCCAAAATTATATCTCGCGTTATTCCGAGAATAATATATATTAATATGTGGTTTAATTATTTATCAATATTTATTTGAAACTTGACTGTTTGGGTAATACACATATTCTACCGTAACCCTAATACCGTACCGAAATTTCGAGGATATAATAACTGAATTCACTTATTTTTAATCTTTATATCAAAACCTCGTTTTTAATATAATAACAATTATAACCAAAATCGACTGAAATATCCCGAAAGTAGGTATTATTAAAAAGTATAAGGATAAGAAATAAATCGTCGTTTATAGGTCTTTTAATTGAATTAAACTCCTTTTTTACTTAATTCAACAATTACGTTATTAAGAATATATAACCTTTAAACGAAACTATATTTAAAAGTTAGGCTTTTCCCGTCGCCGTTAATAGGAAACCTTTTTTTATCTTTTCGAACTAGATTGTATATACTTGCGTAAAAGGTAATACCGGGTAGGGTTCGTAACTGCGTTAGTAATAATTCGATAAACTATAGCGTACGCAACGTTCTGGGGTAAGCCTAACTTAACGTTCCTTTACCATCGTTTATATCGCCCTAAGTCTTTAGTCCTAAACGCGTACTAAACGGGTCTATTAAAATAATTAACCGCGGTATCGAAATAACTAATCGCGATCATTACGGCCTTTTAACGAAAGTACTCAAAAGACGTAAACCCCCGTTATAACCGTATTATTATCCGGTCGTTAAACTTATACGGGTTTCATCAATTAGCAATTAAAACGTTACTTTAAGTTTAAAAACTTTAATTCGTCGGCGAATTCTCGGTACGTCTTTAAAGTTACGATATAATTTACCCGGCTAACACCTTCCGTAATGAAATTTTCGTGGATACGTGGCAATATACGAAAGCGTAAGTAATCACACTTTATGGTCGAAAGCCAGTTTAAACCGTCTACTTAAGTCAAAAGTATCTCGAACCTAATAACAAATAATACCCATAAGTTTTTATTGTTTATAATTCAACTTTTTAATTTAACCAATATCTTATCCGCGTGGTAAAGGTTGTTAAAAACAACTTTGATATAATTGAAGAATTTCCTTACGTCGCATATACACTCGTATCTTTCGGCTTCGTAGTACATCATAACCGCTTACTTTGCCGCCGCCGTATAATATCTCTATACGTAAAAGAACGTATATCAACCCTCCTTAATCTATATTTCATTCGATTTTAATATAAATTCGATCGTTCAACCCGTCGTCGCTAGCGTAAAAGTAAATCTGTCGAATTACGATTAATTATGTAGTTTTCGCCTGCCTTAAACTAGTGGAAAACCAACGCGAGTCGCGGTTAATTCGGCTTTGAGTTACTAAGTCTTAACTATAACTTAAACGAAGTTAAACGTAGGGTTGATAATTAAAGTCAATTAATCCGGTTATCATAATTAACTTATAACTGAAGCGATATAACTTATGATATTTTATAAACGAGAAATATCAGCTTAAGTTGGCTCTGAAAGTATAAAAAGTGTATTTATAAAGGTAGAGGACAAGATATTCCCCGACGACCTATCCTACCTGATAACGCTAAAATATAACGTAAAACTATTAACGTTTTCCATCGATTCGTTCATCATGAATGATATTTTTTCAAGAAGATGAAAAAAAAAATATTATAATTCAATCTACGATAATAAGTTAAGTAAATACAGAATATGGTTTATTTTTAAGGTACGGTAAAAAACTAAAAAAGGCTACCGTGACCTACCATACAAGACCTATAGGCATGGACAGTATCTGCCCAGTACCTAGCCTGTCATGTAACCTTATACATTCCGTGCACGGAACGTACACGGTCCTTACCTGAACCGTATCCAGTCCTTACCTGGACTGGGCCCGGGCCAGGTACTGCTTATCCCGTTACGTGCACAGTTACGTAACCTATAGACTCAATAACCCATGGTCTTAATCCATAACATTTTCTTAAAACTTCGACGTCTTAAAGTTGGTACCGGTATCGTGGACGACGACGTTAGGTGGACCTAGGTACGTGTCAATACACAGTATCCTTAATGTTTCTCACGTATCTTTTACCGAAAGGGACTTTAAAAACTTAACTCCGTAAAAAAAGGTTTCGAAATAAACGACGTGGAGGATGAGCTTCTTATCCAAGTGAAATATATTAACGAAAATCTCGTAGTTAACGTTTTTTTCGTCTTTTAATATAAATTTTAATATCCGGGGGTCTTGGGTATATATTTGGCAGTGGTGATAAAGGTTTTTAATGGATTTTAAGGTAAAGTATGCCATATTTTTATGCCCTTCGGACTTTATGAATTTGTATAGCTTATTAACGGCTAAGTAGTTGAAACGCTGGTGTAATCAACGTATTTCCATCTCCGTCAAGTTAAATACTACTATTTCCAGACCTTGAAGGTGAAATTATAAGTACCCTTACTTAAAAGCGAGTGGAAACCTTTAGCTGTTTTTAACTAGTTTGTCTGCGTTAACGTCGATGTTGACGTTGAGAGTCTTTATATCCTTTGTATAAAGTAGGAAAAGAATATGAGACTTAGGGATATAGAACGCAATCGCTTTTATAACAGTTTAAATTATCTTTATCCCTAATAACAATAGTCATTCGCCTGGTTTAAAGTTAAATTTAGATATATTAATATCTTAACAATTGATTTCAATGGCTGTAGTGCTTTCTCTCCATAGTGTCACGTATTGCGAATCGCCTTTTGTTCAATACCTTATTGCCCTTGTATTTTTTGTATTTTTTTGAAACGTGTGATTCGTGTAACGATGGCGAAGGTTAAAAATATATAAGAGGTTAGGGGTTTGTTTAAGGTAAAGGAAAAGGTTTTTACCACTTAAAAGGTATAGAAAGGCGTGGTTAGTTAGTTATTAGACCGTACCAGAAGTAGTATTTTTATGCTACTTAATTTACTTAGGGCTATTGTCAACGTTGATTAGCTCGTTGCCCTTGAAATCTTCGATTTAATGTAAGTAGTCCTATTTAGAAGTGGTAGGGTATTGGATGTAGTACATTACCTTTTTATTATTTCGTTGAGCGGGGGGTGCCGAGTTAACTAACAACTGGATTTACTATAAATTTAATATTTCTTGTTACTATTACGACGATAATTCTTACGTTCAACAGGTCCGCTTAAATCTTTGCTTTATTAGCGTTAAAGTGGTTGTTGCCTTTAGTCTGTAACTGGTGGGCCAAACCTTAGGCGTTAAAGGCACCTATAGCCGTATTTACAGTCGGCGTAATTAACCACCGTAAGGTTTTCTTCATTTACGTTAGGGAAATTACCGGCTTAAGGATATATACTAAACGAGTTTGGTGTGCGTGCAATTACAGTGGCGAGTGAGGAACGTAGCTAGTTAAAAAAAGCTTTCGTAAGTGTTATCTGAGCGTTGTAGAGCGTATTTGAACTCGTTAATACCCGTGAATATTACCCGTACCTGCTTGCGAATTGTGGCTTCGCCAGCGTACGATTTCCCTATTACTTTTTGGCATAACATTAGTTTGTCGATTATTTAGTTAAGTACATCTATCGATTTTTTTTTAAGTTATTATCGTCTTTTACCTCGTGGTGGTCCAAATTGTATGGTATTACGTAAGTTGGATGTCGTATTTGAAGTAGCCCTTTATTTCGTCATAAATCTTACGAAACGTGGTAGCTCGAGTAAGGAAAGTTAGGTAATAGTCCTTGACGTACCTTGTAAGGATTTTTTAAAATAGTGAGTGAAAAACCGAAGGGGGAACCTTTATTTACTTATAAATGTTTAAAAAGGGAATTATCATGGTATTGAGGAGATTATAAGGCTTCACGTCATATTTCTTTACATTGTTCTAAATTTTAGCGAAGTTCGTGAAAAAACTGTAGTTAATGTTAACTATTTTTATAGGTTTCGAGGGTAGGTCGCGATGGTTATCCCAGTCTTAATTAATTTTTTCTAGTAGTTTAAGTTTTAAAGCTTTCGAGCCATGATATTAAGGGTAATTACCAGTCGTTTGACCCGAGAGGTAAAGTCTTGTAGTAGGATCTGTAATGGGCTTTTGCGTATAAGCAAACCTATCTTGGAAAGGTTTTTAAAAAGCTTGACGATTTTAAGTAAAGTGTTAAAAGGGAAAAGGGATCTAAAGGTTTTAAAAGACTTGACAATCTTACTTAATTGATTGGTATAGGGCGTCGACATCAATACCTCTTGCTGCATTAGCGGCTGTTGTTTCACGTGTTTTGCCGCTGTTAAAAACGTATTCTGTGTTATTATGTAGGGGTGTTAGACTGCCGATTAGGTTCATAGGTTCCTTATTGTTAGCACGTAAAGAGGTTTAATTTAGATAAAGATAAAGTAGAGGTCCCCTGGATCGCGTATGAGGGCGGTAAGATTCCTTAATACCCTTTTTCTAGGGTATATGTTTTGAAGGCATTTTTGAAGTTAGGTTAAGTCGAAGAGTTTTTGTATTAGTTTTGGGTTGCCTTAATTTAGTAAATAAACATCTTATCGTTTAAATTTTGCTATTAGGTTTTTTTATCCCCTTTTTGAACCAAGGTTCATATGTCTATAGTCCAGTCGTTGAAAAGGTTACGAAAGTTGATAAATATTTAATTAAGGTCGTCATTATTATAGTACTTAATGATATATTAGCTGTGAAGGTTAATTAGGTGTTTTTCGGTTGATCATTTGTTAATGTCTTCCCTTAAAGGGCACAGTTTTAATGTTTGGTAAAAGTAGCTTCGAGCGCTCCAATTGGTTTTTTCGTTGCGGGGTCGGTAATGGCTTCAAAGTGAGCGCTTACGGTAGACATTTTGAGGTTTTGGGTTGTGTAGGACTTGGTGGGCGCGTAGGGCGAAGGATTTGGTGATCTTTGAGCGTGGAGGCTTGGTATTTTTGGCGTGAAGTCGTGTAAAAACTTGTCGATTTAACGTGGAGTCGTGTAATGTAGCTTTCTTGGTGCGACTTAGCGATTTTTAGTGTTTTCGCTTAAAGTAGCGAATTGAACAATTAAATTGGCGTAGGGGAAGTGAAAATATTAAAGTAGGAGTAAAGGTTTGGTGTAGAAAGTAAGGTCGACGGTTGTTTGTTGGTGGTAGAGGTTGTTTGTCGTGGGGACTTAGTCGTTTTTCTTGTAGTAGTAGCACCTGCAGTAGTAATAATCTAGACGTTTGCCAACTTGCCGAACTTTGAGACTTTTGACAGTTAATCTTAACATTTTTAAGAAAGATTTGTGAAGATTTCTTGGTGTTTTCAATAGCGATACCGTCGTTTACTTTTAGATTGCCGTTGTGGATTGACGCAACCTAAAAGTCTTGTCTGTTTTCCTACTGTTGTGGACTAACGCAGTACTAATAGAGGCCTTTCGCAAGAATCTTTCCTTTACTCTAGTCGCTGTAGCCGTAAAGCGTAACCTGAAAGCAGCCTTTTCTTCTACTTAGCTAATCTGTGTTTAACCTAATAAGCACTGATCAGTATTGGTAAGGCCTTAGATTGTTGTAATGTTGTCGATTCGAATCGTGGTCGAAGTACCAGTAGTATTACATTGGTCAAGTGATGGATGTATTGTTTTAGGTTTAGAAGAACGCTAGCCGGTCTGCACTGTAATTTGTATAGTTAATTGCTTGGCCAGTGCCTTAGAGTGAAGTGAAGCGTACTGCACTTGACTTACACCCAATGCAATAAATCTACAAACAATAAACTTAACTTGTAGTACAGTCAACTTTACTATAGGTAAATTTGACCTAATGCACTGCATGTAGTACTATTCTAATAGTTTAGCTATTAAATCGCGATAATATATATTCCGGGAAAAAATTGGAAGATTCTAGGGTGTTGAAGTTATCGGGATTGTTTTGAGCTTAACCCGCGCTCGTGTCACCGATTATAATAACGTTGCGGGATATCGGGGCGTCGGCGGTTATAATATCGCCGCGTGATCCGCCCGCGTTAAATCTAGTAGCTTCGTTAACGTTGAACGGTTACCTTATTTTCGACCTAGATACCATTTCTAAATTATAAAATGAAGAAGTAACGAACAACCCGTTATACGAAATTCGCCTATTAGCGGTTACCGAGGGCGTTAAACGTTTTCCGGTTAAGGTAAGATATTGAATATAAATTACGGATTATAAGATTAACGCGAAGGGTATATTAAGTTATGATAGTTAATTATAGTTTTTAGATTCAAAAATATTACCGACGCAAATCTTATAGTAAACTTGTACCTCGTTTATTATAAATAATCTAGGTAAAACCGTTTCGCTTCAAAATTTTTAACGGGACTATTATTAAAAGGCCATAATTGAAAATATTCAATGTTTACATTAAATATATACGTATTATAACGGTATTAAGCTTTGTTGTACCTTACAATGAAGCCTCCTTCAACCCCTTTTTACCTTAGATCGTTATTGATTTCATATTTTCGTGGACTTTATGATCGACTTATTAATTATCGACGGCGGCTTTCGGTATTTGTTAGTTTTTACGAATAGTTTATCAAAAACTGTGTAACTCGAGGTTATATAGTTTATAACCGCCAAAAACGTATATAAACCGTTTTTAGGATATATAGTAGCGATTTTATAGATTTCTGGTTTTTATTATTAACGATTACAACTCGAATTGGGTAAACGTATTTTAAACGACTTCATATTTCTTGATAAAAGTTAAGTAATTTTTGTAGATAACGTATTCCACATAAATACATAACGATATCAAATGAATTAGTTAAAATATTCAAAATTACTTTCGAATCGTCGTGGCCTTTTCGAAATATGAGCAGGTATTATATTTCATCGTATATTTATTTATATTAAATAACTGGAAATCAACAGTTACCAGGTTTAGTATATATCGGCTAATGAATAAATACGAAATATTGTTCATCTCTAAGGTAAATAAAAAAAATTGAATTTTCGATTAATTAGATGGGATAAGCTTTTACATTTTGAATATTCTGACGTAAAGCTACAGAATTATCATCAATGACGATAATATATATTGAATGATGAATGAAAACACAACGAACTATCGGCGACATTCGGTGAAACTGTATAAGGTAGGCGATTAAGTTTAATTTAAATTATGTAATATTGAAACTAATCGCATAAATACAACCTTCAACTAATTATGTAATTCACATCGAAACGTCTACGTTTTAAGTTTATTAAATATCGTTTTGAATATTTTTCAAAAAATACCTTATATTTTATATGAACATTGTGAAACGTACGGTTACGAATATTTTTTCTCATTAGATGAATCATATATTTACCTCAAATTAATCCTTGTTATTAACGATATAGGGAAAAATACATAAAAAAGATTTAAAATCTGGAATATTTTTGTCATGAAAACGAGGTAAAACGGTATCTATTATATATTAGTTGAGGGAAAGGGGTATACTAAATCTAAATACAAGTTATTAACAGATTCTTAATATACGGCGACCTTGAATAAATTCTATATAAAATAAGGGGACGCCCAGTATTAGAATAAACCGGTATTTCAAAGTCGATATCAGATATATTCTACGTAATTTACTTTAGTCGAAGAACTCTTACTTCGGTGATACTATTATATTAATATGAAAAGGGGAAATTCCATTATTATTATAGTATAATACGATGTATAAAGCTGGATATACGTTAACCGGCGTTTTCGCATAAGTATCCAACCGCGAGACATATTTTATTACAATTCATTAAGTTTTATGTACTAATTATTTTCATTTTAAATTGCGTCCTTTAAGTAGTAGAGCCGTTAACATTAAAAACTTCATTACGATTAGCTTTGGATACTAAGAAAAGCTGGCGGGGGCGAGCGACGTGGGGCGGAGCGGATACTAGGTAATACCAACGAGGGCGGTTGGCAAGGGGCGGGGCGGGTATTAAACGAAACCGAAGATAACGGGTAATGTTAAACGGGGCGAATATCAGGTGAAACCAACGACAGAAAATAACACCGGGCGGAGCGGAGAAAGCGACCCTTTAAATGGTATATAAAAGATTATAATATATTAGTTTATATTCAAACAACGCAATCGATACGGGTATAATCGTCCGTCCGTTTATGATCGACTTAATTCACTTACTTTTGATGAAGGTTAACAGATAAGATACGGGTAAATAAAAGGATTTTACGGTTAAATTTCAATCGTCGTTTATAACCTTTTACAAACTGTGACTTATATTGAATATGAAAGATAAAATTTACGTAATGATATCATGTTGGTTATTTATGTCAAACTTACGAAAAAGTACACGATAGTTATTTCAAGAGATCGGAATAAATATATTTTATATTAATACCCGGTTAATCATGGAAATTCTATTACGATAAATAAGCGATATAGTCGATAACAATAGGGGAGTCCTGGAAAAGAACGGACCCGGAAACAAAGGTCGATGAAGACGTATTGCTAAAGGAATAATAACTTGCATTGACGGAATAATAAGGATGTCCTAAGCTTTGGCAATATCACGGAATTAGGTAAATTAATTAATTAAGTCGGAAAACGCGATAGTAAAAACGGGTTAATAACTTAGAATACCCCCTTACTGTTTACGAGCGAGAGATAAAATAAAGTAACCGTTTTCAAACGTTACGAATATTTACTTTAACAATACGCGTGAATTGGGCGAAGTTAAAAGTAAACTCGTCCTTTAAATATATGTTACAAAATGGTTAATTTACGGTCGAGTTTCCTATTAAATCAAATTTGTGAACTTACTTTATTATATATTTTCCGATAAGCGCGATATCCTTAAGTACGGTAAACGCGAATATAAATAAAAGTTACATTAAACTTGAAAAACTATCGATGTAAAATATATAAGTATCTTTTACCTCTAATAAGGGAAGATTATTTTCGTTTTCGTTATCTTTAAACATAAAAAGGTTACTGATTACGCGAAGAGCGTATAGGATATAATCAAATGTAACCTATTTAAATATAAATGAGTAATATACTTTACGAAGCGGCTAATTATTATTAACAAAAGTGTTAATGGTATTATGATTCAAGTTAAGCCCATTATAAATATTAGCTATATAGATAAATGGTAACCAACAAGACATAAAACATTAATAGATGAATAAATCTTAGGATAAAAATAAAAAAGATAATTATAAATAAGGTTGTCGTAAAAGACGTAATATAAACGGATGATATAAAAAAGAAATTGACGACGTAGAAACAAAATGGAAGAAGGTTATAAAAGTTACGGTAAAGGAAGCATTTATAGGTATAAACGGACCGGAATTAGTAAAGGTTATACGTTATACGAAACGTTAAAGAGTGTGTTGTATGTCGTCGATAACCTGGAACTGAATCGGAAGATACGTTATACGGTGTATTGAGGGGATAAGTTATACAATGCTACCGATTAGGGGGTTAAACCGACTGATACGTTATATAATATATTAAAGAAACGTATTATATGACGTCGGTAACTTAGGGTTAAATCAACTTAAACGTTATACGATACATTAAGAAGCTCGTTATACGGTGCCGGCAGCTTAGGGTTAAACCGGTTTATACGTTATACGATACGTTAGGAGGTACGTTATAAACCCGTATTCGGTTCGCACCTAGCCCGCGTATTGAACGAGTACGTTCCGCGCCTTACGTTTAACCAACGGGATACCGCGGCCTTTACGGCATTTAATAAAGATTGGGGTATATTATAAACTTAGACCATTAGCTATCAAATATATAGGTTGTATAACTATACACGTAACGGGATTTATAATACCTGGCCCAGTCCGGGTTTAGACGCGGTTTACATACAGTATGTGTAAGGGTACGTCACGGGCTATACACTGACCATTCCCATAAGCCCAGCACCAAGAACCACTGTGGCCTCTTCTAGTCTTCCGCTTGTACCTCAATAGTAAACTCCATTTGGCATCTATTTGGCTTACCATCGTAGGTTGGACTAAAACAGATGTTTATATCGAATATATACGTAATATAATGTTACAAAGCCTTGTCGTACCTTACAATAAGGCCTTTGTTAACATTTACTTATTTAAAATCGGTATTAATCCTATATTTCCGTCAAATTTGTAGTCGACTTGCTAATTACTGAGAACAGCAATCGGTATTTATCAATTTTTACGAACCGCCTATTGAAATTCATTTAATTAGAGTCTATATAATATATAACCGCCGAGACGTATACGAATCGTTTTTGGTATATATAGTGGCGGTTTTATAGATTTCAGGCTTTTGTTATTAACGATCGCGGCTCGCATTAAGTAAACATATTTTAAACAACTGTTAGAATAGTACTACATGCAGTACAGTAGGTCAAATTTACTTATAGTAAAGTTGACTAAACTGCAAGTTGAGCGTATTGCTTTGCGTGGACTTACTGCATTGGGTGTAATTCGAGTGCAGTATGCTACACTTCACTCTAGGGCACGGTCCAAGCAATTAGCCGTACAAATTACAGTGCAGACCGGCTAGCGTTCTGCCAACCTAGAACAATACATCCACCATCTGACCAATGGAATACTACTGTTACTTCGAACACGATTCGAATAGACGACGTTACAACGATCTAAAGCTCTACCAAGACTGATCAGTGCTTATTAGGTTAAGTACAAATTAGCTAAGTGGAAGAAAAGACTACTTTCCAGTTACGTTTTACGGCTACAGCGGCTAGAGTAAAGGAAAGATTCTTGCGAAAGGCCTCTATTAGTACTGCGTTAGTCTATAACGGCAGGAAAACAGAGAGGATTTTATATTGCGCCAGTCCACAACGGCAATCTAAAAGTAAATGACAGTATCGCTACTTAAAAACACTAAGGAATCTTGACAGATATTTTTTAAAGATGTTAAGCTTAACTGTTAGAACTTTCAAAGTTCGGCAAGTTGGAAAACGGCTAAGTTAGTACTACTACGAGTGTTATTACTATAATAAAAACGACCAAATCCCTATGCGAAACAACTTATATCAATAAACAACCTTCGACCTTACCCTTTATACCAAACCTTAACCCCTACTTCACTCTTTTTCATTTCCATCACGCCAACTTAATCGTTAAGTTCGCTACTTTAAGCGAAAACACCAATAATCGCTACGTTTCGCCAAAAAAAACTACGCCGCGCGACCTACCAACAAGTCGCCAAGTTTCTACACGACTTTATACTAAAAAATCAAACCCTTACACCCAAAATTACCAGGTCCCTCACATTACACGCCTTACACGTTTCACATAAACCAAAACCTCAAGAAAACGACCGTAGGTACCAAAATCAACGTTGTTACCAACCTCGTCAGAAAGGAGGCAATTGAGGCCTTCGGACCTATCTTTTCCAAAAATTATAGTAAAGACATTTAGTTCAGGAACGTTAACGAAACCTTAACTAAAAAATACCTAACAAATTACGTTAACTAGTATGTTTTCGATACAGATATTAGCGAAAACTTTGGTCGTAGCCAATGCGCTTTTCAAGATTTTCGTAAGTTCTTTAGTTACTAGAGTATTGATATGTAAATTATAATCTAACATATCGTCAAAGCCAAATTAAAGGAAAAATTTAATATGCGTAAGATTTTTATACTAGATGATACTTTAAAAGGGTTCACAAAGATTACCTTCGAAATAATCCAACCTAAGAAGTACCTTTCAAACCACAAAGGCAAGGGTAAAGTTGTTAAAAAATCTTAACGTCCTTATATACGATCTAAAATACCTCCACTTAACCCCTATTTAAGCTAAGAGCTTTTACGCGTTAGCGATAAGGAACCTATTAGTTTACTCGGAAGCCTAACACCTTTATGAGACAATGCGGAGTATATTCTCGGGAGAGGTAAAGCGCGAAAAACAATATCTATTAACGCGGTAAAAAGTATTAATGTTAGTACCCTCTACTAGTTAATTAAGCAGGATCATTAAGCTTTCCAAAACCTTTAAGTACTTATCATCCTCCAGCACTTCGATCGACGGGCTCCTTAAATACCTTTATATAAAAGGTTTGCTTACACGCGAAAGCCTATCACAAATCCTACCACAGGCTTTCACCACTCGTGCCAGGCGACTGGTAATTACCCTTAAAACTGTGCCTCGAAATCTTTAAAAATTAAACCGCTAGAAAACACCAAGGAAAATCGGGATAAATATTATGATTTTCTCCTAAAACCTGTTAAAATAGTTAACATTAACTACAAACTTTTCACGGACTTCATTAATATTTGGAACGACGTAGAAAATTATGACAGAAAGCTTTACAACCTTTTTGACACCAAGATAATACCTTTCCTAAATATTTACAAATAAATAAAAATTTCCCCTTTAGGTTTTTATTTACTATTTTCCGAAATCCTTATAGGATACTCTAAGGACTACTACATAACTTTCCTTACCCGCGCTATCATATTTCGTGAAATATATAGCGGTATAAAGTGCCACTTCGAATACGACGTCTACCTTACGCAATACAATACAAATTAGGCCACTACAAGATAGGTAACGATAATAGTTAAAAAGAAAAGGGAGAAAATATCGATAAAAATGCTTAACCAAATGGTTAACAAGTTAATTATATGCAAAAAAGCAATGGGAAAAGCCCACGTTAACGAAGCTACACTTCGCGAACAGGTATGGGCGGTAATTACGGGCGTCAGCGAATTTTAATACGCTTTACAATGCCTAAATGCCACCTATAAAGGCTTTTTTAATTAGTTACGTTCCTCGTTTGCCACTGTAATAACGCGCATACCAAACTCACTTGGTATATAGCCTTAAGCCGGTAACTTCCCTAACGTAAATAAAAAAGAACCTTACGGTAGTTAATTACATCGACTGCAAATAAAGTTACGGGCGCCCTTAACGTCTAAGGTCTGGCCTACTGACTACAAACTAAAGGTAATAACCACGCTAACGCTAACAAGGCCAAATTTAGGCTGACCTGTTAACCGTAAACAATATTGTCATAATAATAGTAAAAGATTTTAAACTTATGGTAAGTCTAGCTATTAGTCAACTCAACACACCCTAACGAAATAAAATAACAAAAATGAAATATATTATATTTATGACCCTACCACTTTAAAATATGATTAATTAAATTAAATCGCAGACTTAGAAGGCGACGATGTAACTAATAGCGATAATTCCTCTATGTAAATTCAGTGGTATAAAGATACTTCTCTTAATACGGTCTAATAATTAGTTTACCACGCCTTCTTATACTATTCAAGTGATAAAAACCTTTATCTTTACCCTGATTGAACCCTTAACACCCCGTACACCTTTAACCTTCACGATTGTTACGTAAACGATACGTTTCAAGGTACTATACCAAATACAAGGGCAATAAGGAACTTAACAGGGGGATATTCGAAATATATAGAGCTATGAAGGGAAAACACTATAGTTATCAAATTTAATTATTACGAAACTAATAAAGCTAAAGTTAACTTTGAACCCAGTGAACAACCATCGTTAATAGGGATAACGGTAATTTAAACTGTTGTAAAAAGTAATTAAGTTCAATATCCTTAAGTCCCTTACCTATTTTCTTCTTTGCTTAGAGGATATAAAGACCCTTAACATCAACGTTGACGTTAATATAGACGAATTGGTCAAAAACGGCTAAAGGATTCCCTTTTCCTTTAAGTGGGAGCACCTATAGTTTTATCTTTAAAGCCTGAAATCAGTGGTGCTAAACTTAACGAAGCCGGAAATACGTTAACCACACTTTCTTTTTAACCACCCAGCCGTTAATAGGCTACATAAAGTCCTAAAATCCGTAGGGTATAAAGATGTGGAATGTTTTGCCGTGAAGCTATCGTAAAACTCAATTACTATTACCAACCAAATACCTAAGCCCACCCGAAATTTAAATTCACACTAAAAGGTAACAATGACTTTGATTACAAAATATTTATTAATATATTTCATTTGGATAACAACGCTTTTTTTTACACCGTTGATTTCGTACCTTTCTTTTACGGGGTGATATGGTCCGACCTACAGTGGTAAGCCAAGTAGGTACCAAATGGGGTTTACTATTAAGGTATGGTGGAAGACTAGAAGAGGCTACCGTGGCTCACCATGCAGGACCTATGGGAATGGCTAGTGCCCGGCGAGTACCCAGCCTGTTAAACGACCTTATACGTACTGTATACGTATATAGTTACGTAACTTGTAGACTTAATGGCCTATGAGCTAAATTTATAATATACTCCCTTTTCCCCCGAATATTGTTGGGGTTACGACGTCCCGTTGGTTAAACGTAGGGTACAAGCCTTACTCGTTTAGTACGCGAGTCGGGCGTGAGCCGGTAACGCGACATTTAACGCGTCGTATAGCGTATCGGTCGGTTTAACCTTAGGTTGCCGACGTCGTATAACGCGCTCTTAAGCTTAACGTATAATGTATCCTTTTTATCGCTGGTACTATATAACGTACCCTTTAACAATTCATATAACGTATCGGTCGGTTTAACCTTAGGTTGCCGGCGTTATATAACGCGCCCTTTAACTTTATTATTAGTATCGTATAACATACCTTTTAATACGTCGTATAATATATCTTTTTTACCGTCGATACAGTATAACGCGTCGTATAATATTATGTTTTTGCTTTCAATATTATATAACACGTTTCATATAACACGTAACCTTTAAAAATTTCCTTTTTTCCCCTTTTTATAACGTCGCCCTCCTTTACCCTTTACCCTTTTTCGTAATAATCTTACCTTTTCCCTTTGTATTCTAACCCCTAATTCCCGTTAATATTTTTCGGTTATTTTCCTACTTTGTCCTTATGATCGACGTATGTAACGGATTAAATTTAGGTTATGTTATCGTCAACGCCTTTCATAGAAATGATAAGCCGTTTCGCAAGGTATATCGTCTTATTATGTAAAAATACCTCACTGCTAATTACCTTTCATAGTAGCTTCGAGTTATAAAGAATATCCTCGTATTTAATAATAATAAAGATAAAAACGAACTCCTTGTTTTATAAGTTAAAAACGCCTATATGTCTTATATTTACCACCTTTTTAACTTCTGAGTTTTCTTCATTTATATTCGAATATATTGAAATGAAAGTTATCATATACATCGAAAAATTTATAATGAAATAAATTCACAAATGAACCTTACAAAAGACCTAATCATAAATAATTTATTTTTGTAATATATTTTTTTTTTAAAAAAAAAACATTTACGGCTTTAACCGGATTACGCGTTTTCCTACGTCAATTAGTTAGTATAATCGAGGATAAAAGTTATATTTTGTCTCTTATACGTAAGCGTTAGGGAGATGTTTCGGGTTATCGACCCGTTTTTACCCCCGTTTTTTCTTTTAGTTAATTAATTAGTTTACCCGGTTTCGTAATATCGTTTAAGTATGAGAAGTTTTTACTGTACCGGATGTATAAACTGTTACCCTTTCAGCTATACGTTTTCATCGCCCTCTTTTCCCGGTTTCGTTTTTTTTCTGAAATTTTTTTATTATTGTTTACGATATCACCTATTTATAAAGATATTTTTTTTTCGGCCGACCGTGTTTCAACGCGTAAAGTTTTCGCTCCAACTCCTTTCATTATCGTCGCATACTTTTTCGTAAGTCTAGCCTAAATGACTAAAACAATATAATTACCTAAGTTATATCTTTTATAGTTAATATAGGTTATGGCTTATAAATTGTAATAAACGATATTTAAAACCTACCTATATAAGCTCCTATGTTACCCGTATTTTATTCATGAACTTTAATGAGGAGCGAGTTAATTGTGCCAACCGCGAGCGAGCGTAGGATCGTATCCGGGCTAACTGCATTACCCGGGCCTAGATTAATGTATTATAGTTTTTAATAACCCGCCTAAAAGGTCGTTTTCCTCGCCTCGACTTTCGTTTTCATTTTCGATAACTGTTATTGTTGGCTTCCTTTAACGTCCGTCTGTTACAGGCTAGTGCCTGGCTAGTATTACTAAAGATCCAACCCTGGTAGTTCTACATGCTCCTGATATGCTTTAGAGCAGGGACGAAGCTGCTTGGGGGCACTCTTTTAAACGTCACATGACTGGGGAGAGAGTTGCATCATCTTAGCTTTATAGTCGCTCCTTAGCAGGGACTTCTCTTTTTCCTTCTTTTTTTTTATCGAGGTTTATAGACATAATCCGACTACTTTAAGCGACAGCTCCGGTTATAGTTACTTTATATATAAACCTTGATCTTTTTCCGACGGTATCTTAGTTTCTTTTTGGCGGTTATAGCTTAGGACTATGTTTTTATCCTTCGACCTACCGAATTTAGACCCTTAGGTCCTGGAGTAATTTCTTGACGCGCGCGTTGAGGAGCAGTTCCAAAGCGCTCTAGCGGTTTAACACGATTACCTTACGGCTTAATACGAACGCTTTACCGACGCCTTACGTATAAAACTTATCAAATAGGACTAAGTTGTTCGAAAACAAGTTTTATACTTAAAATACTGGAATATTAACGTATTGAACGTTTTGACGAATATAATCCGACAACTCGAAACTATCGATACGTTTACTTCTTTAAGTTAATTTCCCCCCTAAAAAAATTACCTTACGTATATTACGAACAACATTACCATTATACTGGTCTTTATTGGGGATCTCGTTAACTTTTTAGATAACGACGACTTAGGTTTTTTTGAACTTCGATTATGATATAAACGCTCTTTTAAACGGGCGTTAATAACCTAAAAGTAAACCTTTTAATTATCCGGTAAAGGTTTTCGGTATTAAGTTACGATTCTCAGTATAAAAAGTTATAATAATACATAAATTACGTCGAAACCAGAAATTTATCGGTATAAAAAAGATTACTTTTACGTTATCTTTTAATAGTTGAAAAGCCTCATAAAAACTATTATAAAAAATTATTACGTTTGCGGAGGCGATGGCGGTAATAACGACCCCAACGCTTTTATAACTATACTTCGCGCTTGTTATTACGACCTTAACATAGCTAAAGTAATTATTACTCGATTTACGAGTATAAAGTAAGGAGTTCGTAAACGATTTTACATTTTTAAAACGTTTAAAAAATCTTATTTGCGAAGGTTAACGATATGGTTTGGAAATCCGCCGTTAAATTCTGTATTTAAAACGGAGTTATTAATAAAATATTTGTTAATACGCTACTCCCCCTCGATATACCGGCGAATTATAATGAATAGGTCTCTCGCGTTTAATTTATCGATGGGGGCTTATATAATCTCTGTACTCGTTACGGCAGTACTGGTACTATTGTTATCGGGGGCATCTACCGTAGTGGGAATAACGGTGGCAATACGCTCGTTCGGGATAGCTAGAGAGATGTTATTATAACTGGTGTAAACGCTTTTCGAGCCGTTTCTAAGCAGCGCGCCACCTGGGTTAACTACGCGAAACTTTCCCATCGTAAGGATTTCAGGTTGTGCTTACGTTACGTGTAATAATCACACCAAATACCCATGAGTATCAGTAGTATTCAGAGGAGTTTATATTAGCAGGTCGGTTGCAGAGGTGTGCGTAATACAATATCAATGACACGTTCTTTTTGTAGTGCTGATCAAAAGCTGTAAAGCTATTCATAGAATGAATACTTAGATTGACAACTGAAGAGCTATGAACGAAATACTATCTATATGGTGCTGACCGTATCCTTATATCTTTTATTCTTCATATTGTCTTCAGTACTGTCTTGGGTTGGATTATACTGGATCGCTATGATCCTCCATTCTCTGGATCATCTTGGATCGCTATAATCCTTCATGATCCATCACGTGACTTTGCTTAGTCAGCGTGGCTGATATAAGAGATGTTCCTCGCCTGATGTGTTAGACTTCAGGCTTCTCAATGTCGCAGTTGCATACTGGTACGTTTCCTGATCCAACCGCTGTCTGGGTCATGACATTACGGCGCGAACGGTTGCCGTATCCGTACTTACCTATAGAACCCGGCTTAACGCCCGAACAGCTTTAACGCTAAAACCATCGTAAAAATTTATCTTACTTCGACCGAAAAAATAATTAATTTCGAAAAGGGAAAAGCGTAATTTCCATACACAGTCGCGTATAAAAGTTAGCAGGATTTTAATTTAAACTGGTAACTCCGTTCCAGGTTTTAAACAACTCTCCGTTTATAGTAAATTTACTTTATAATTTCATCCTTTTTATTTACTCTTTAGTAAATATATATTATAAATATTATAACGTTACGAGTACGTAATTTACCAATTATTTAAAGTGACCGCGCTTTTTTCATTCCCTTATAACAACTTGATAAAGGTACGTATTACTCCCCCAGTTTTCTCCTACAACTTATTTCTTTTATAACTTTTTTAAATATTGACCTCGATAAATACCGCTACCGGATATAAGCTTATATCGTCCTTTTCTTATAATACGACATTATTTTAGGCAAACCCTAGATAAAATATTAACAAGTTATTTACGAAGTTACGAAATATATGTTACTTTTAAGACGAGCCGATAACCATTACGTTTAGAAGCGGGGGTTTACGCCCGTTTAGAAAGTGCTGAAAGTAGTCGGTGCCACCACATTCTACGTTATCCTACGACATGCCCGCAGGAACCAAGCCGCTACCACGCAGCTCACCGCCGTCTCCCTCGAAGATATCAACAAAGGAATTCGCCCCCTTATTCGACAAAGCCCTTAGCGACAAGCTGCCCCCTCACCGCTTTAGAGCGAATCACGAAATCGTCCTCCGTACCGATAACCAGGGCCAACTTCTGGAAGTACCGTGGGATCCCTTGTATGGCATATCGCGTAAAAAGCTCCTTGTATTGCATAAGACGTTGACCGAGCTATTTAATTAGTGTTATATTCGAATAAATAGCTCTTCGGCTGGTGCCTTAGTACTTTTCGTTAAAAAAACTGGAAAAGGTTTACGATTATGTGTTCATTACCGCCGGTTTAATACTATTACGAAGGCAGATCATTAACTACTTCCTTTTATATAAAAAATGCTTATAAATATTTCTTAATTTAAGTGGTTTACTATATTAGATGTTAAAACCGCTTTTCATAAACTTCGTATTAAGGAAAAAAACGAATAAAAAACTGTATTTCATATACGTTTCGTACTTTTCGAATGGCTTATTACCCCTTTCTACCTTTTTAGAACCTCTGTTACTCTTTAACGATATATTAATAATTCGTTATGCCCTTTATTTTAACATTTTTTTTTCTCTTACTCCAACAATATCTTCGTTTACTTTAATAATACTTTCGACAACTATATACTTAATAAGAGTTTGTTCGTAATATGTAGTACTACAGAGGAAAAAAATCAAAACCACTAAAATTAATCGTTACGATATAGATAAAACCAAAGTTAGTTTTAGCTTAAACGAGGAATTATCGTCACTAGGGATAACAATAATTTAAATTGTTATAAAAGCAATTATGTTTCACATCCTTAAGTCACCTATCCTTTTTCTACTTTATTTAAAGGATATAAAACCCTCAGCATTAACGTAGACATTAACGTAAACAAATTGGTTAAAAAAAGCTAAAGGTTTCTACCCGTCTTTAAGTGAGGGCACTTATCATTTTATTTTCAAGGTCCGGAAATAGTAGTATTAAATATAATAAAGCCGGAAATACGTTAATTAAACTGGGTTTTAACTACTTAGTTAATAACAGATTATACAAAGTCCTAAAGTCCGCAGGGCATAACGATGTGAAATATTTTGCCCTAACAGCCATTAAAAGGCTTTATTACTACTGTTGAACGTATATCCAAACCCTCCGGAAATTTAAGTTTATAATAAGAAACGATAAGGACTTTAATTACGAAATTTTGATTAATATTTTTTGTTTTAATAATAAGCCTGATTTTTACTTAGTTAACTTCGCAACCTCTTTTTACGAAGCTAAATTCTAAAGTCACTTTCGTCAAAGGATGCATAGGAAAAGTTAAGGATACTGTAAATTGATAAGTACCTAGATCCACCTAACGTCATCGTATACTATATTAATACCAACTTTATGGCGGCAAAGTACTAAAAAGATACTAAGATAATAGGTATTGAATGTAAATAAATACCTATAAAAGCCTACTAAAGTATTAGAAAAGTTATAAGAGTACGCGCCCTATTTCGCCAAACGTATAATATCCTTACATTGGAGATTAAAATCTTTACAAATCCGGAAGCACGCCTACAAATGGAAGTAAAAGGCCTTAAAAACACCGTAAGCCTTAACGGCTTAGTACTAACTGTTATAACCCAAGGATCAACTGCAGGTCATGGAATAGGCCAGCGGTCCGCTGCGCTATCAGAAGCCTGATGTCCAACAAATTAAGCCAAGGATCTCTCTTATGTAGGTACCCAGGGTTAGGGTTTGGACCAACAGGACCGCTCGCGGTCCAGTCGACAATATTGGGGCCGCAGGAAGCGACCAGCGACTTCAGCGGTCCAGTACCGAAGATGGTATGAAGACCATAGGATATAAGGACACGGCCATCACCACATAGATAGTATTTCCTTCTTAGCTCTTCAGTTTTCAATCTAAGTATTCAGTCTACACACCTAAATAGCCTAACAGCTAGTTATTATTCTACAGCATGAACAAACATCTTCTTGATATTGAATTTTTGTTACTTCTGCTACCTTACTGCTAACATAAACCACCTGACACCTTCTATTTACCCACGAGTATTCAGTGTGATCATTACATATGTAACTAAGGTTAAATAAATTCTTAACGTTTTAAATGTCGCGGGATTTAACCTAAATATTTTTAAATACGAATTTGGTGTTTAAAAAACCAAGTACTTAAAAATCTTTATCGAAGTTGGCGTCTATGTACGTGTGAATTTAGAGAAACTACGCTTCATCCGGAAATAAGCGTGTTCTACGACGGTTTTAGAAGTACAAAGTTTTTTCGGTTTCGTAAATTTTTACCGTTATTTTATTCGTGACTATTCGACAATTATCGGATTATTACTTTAGCTAACCCATAAAGGTATTTCATTTCGTTAAGGGCTTATAGGAAAAGTTACTTTCGAATGGCCTAAGCTTAGCTTTCTTTTCGAACCTATACTCGCCTAATAGGATTTTAACTGCAATACTTTTTTCGAAGTCAACTGTTTTAATTAGGCCCTAAGAGGCTGCCTTTTCCAGCGCGACGACCACGGTAAACTACGCCTAATAACGTATTACTCCAGCCGCTTATCTCCCGCTAAATGTAACTACGAAATCCACAACAAAAAGCTATTCAGAATCATAAGCTGCTTAAAAGCATAGAATGTAGATCTCTAGGGTACGGCATACCCGTTCACGATCCTAACGAACTACAAAAACTTGAAATACTCTATAACTATATGGCGGCTTTCCGAACAATGATTCCGCTAGTTGAAAAGATTTTCTTAATTGCGCTTTCGGTTAATATAAAATAAAATAACAAATTATACGCGACCCGATACATTATTATGACGATATTAAGATATTACTAAAGACCTTTCATATCCACGTTACTTAGGCCGAAAAATTTAATTGTTACATTTCGAATGGTTTATTTCCAAGTCGCTCCCGCGTATGTATTCCGGTCAATTGTTGTTAACGAATTAATTCCGAAAAGCCGTAAACTTTTTACTAACATCAACATTTAAAGTTATTAGGATACCATTATTACACGTAATATCACTTACCTCCGACTAGTAAGTGTGGTACGTATAGACGACCGACATTTCCTAACGGATATTAGTACCGACGACAACTATATATCAAAGGTTTTAATTTTAAAATATTTGTTAAACGACGATAAAGTTTTACGGTTCCGTGACTGTATTTTGATACCTATTTACAAGCCGTTTATCATAGCATTAATTTAAGTTACCTACGATTTACCTTTTACCGGCCACCTAAGCCGCGACATTATTATCTTTATTTTTAGGACGTATTTTTAATTAGGCTTTCACTGTGCGGTCCGTGTTTTTTTCCGTAATTACGACGTTTATAATCGTATAACCTATTATAAATACCTTCGAAAAAGGCTATTTAAACCACTTCCATTTTACGAACGGCTTTAATGTCATGGACTCAGGCCGTTGGCTATTGAGCTTATAGGTTACGTGACTGTGTACGTAACGGGATGGGCCTGGATCTAGCTCGGGCGCGGACCGGGTACAGGTTGAATACGGTCCGTGTACAGTACGTGTAAGGGCACGTGACGGGCTAGGTATTAGTCTTACTTAAGGGCCCTGCATGTTAGGCCACGGTAACCTCTTTTAGTCTTTACCCTCACCTTAATAGTAAATCCTATTTTGTACCTATTTGGCTTACCATCTTAAGTCGGATTATAATATATTATTAAAGTTTTTTTTTCTTCTTTTTAAATAAATATTGTTTATGACAAACGAATTGATATTAAAAGTTAATAATTAGGCGTTATAATTTAACATTATTGAGGAGGATAGGCTGTTATCGAATATCTAGTTTTCCACCTTTATAAATATATATTCGGTTCCTTCAGAGTCGATTTGGACCGATATTTCTCGTTTGTAAAATACCGTAAGCTATATCGTGTCGGCTGTTCAATAGTTATAATAACCGGGTTAATCGACTTTAATTATCGACCTTACGTCTGACTTCGCTTAAGTTGTTGCGAAAATGCAATAATTCGAAACCGAATTAGCCGCGATTCGTATTAGGTTTTCACCGGTTTAAAGCGGACGAAAACGATGTAACCCATTGTAATTCGACGAATTTGCTTTTATATCAGCGGCAACGCGCTAAACAATCGAATTTATACTAAAAGCAGATAAAATATGGATTAGAAAGGGTCAGCACGCGTTTTTCTACGTATAAGGATATTATATAGCAGCGATAAAGCAGGAGGTTACAGCCTATTACAAAGCTGGAGGATATAAGGGCAGGTATAGTTTAAAAAGGTTTTTCGATTATATTGAGGCGGTTTTCGGCGACCTTTACCGCGCGGACAAAGTATTAGTCGAATTCGAAAACTCAGTTATAAATAATAAATATTTATAGGAATTATTAGTTATTAAATTTAAAATACTTTTTACCTAAATAGGCGATGTAAATTAGTTTCCGGCCGTAAAGTATAATTATTTACATTTTTGCGTATCGTTAAGTATTCGTAATAAATTTATTACGGTAAATATTAGCTGGGTGGATTATATCGTAGCCTTAGAAAAGTACCGCGAACTCGTCGACAAGTTGGAGTTTTTAAATTCAAAGCGGCGTTTTAGTCGTTAATTAGCGTAATCAGTTTAAAGCTAACGGTTAAAAAGTAATACGGTTATAACGGAAGTTTATTCTTTTTAAGTACCTTTATTGAAAGGCTATAATAATCGCGGTTAATTCTTTTAATACCGTAATTAGTTATTTTAATAAACTCATTCGATACGGATTTAATATTAAAAACATAGGGTGATATAAACAATAATAAAAAAACGGTAGGTTAGGTTTACTTTAGGGAGTAACGTACGTTATAGTTCATGAATTTATTTTAAACGTAGATACTACCTTATCCCGTTATTACCTTTTACGTACGTATATACGGCCCAAATTGAAAAATTAAAGCAGGTTTTTTTTTGTTCACGGCGATAAAGAAAACCTAAATCCTAAATATAATTTCGTTTAAAGTTATATAACTTTAACGACGTCATTGTAAAATAGAGTAAAAAAAGGTTCAATTTAATAAAAATACGTATAAACGAGGAATTATTCCTCATCCTTATATTTTTTAATAATACTTTCTCTTTACATATTCAAATCGCTTCTAACTGTAATTATTATTATATAATAAACACGGCTTTAGTATAACGGTTAAAGTTAAAATAAATTCGATCATTATATTTACGAAATTTTACAATGATGTTAAGGTTACAGTAAAACAAGCATATTATCTAAATAACTAAGTTTTGTATAGATATTAATAAATGGTCGAGCTCCATATTAATATATATTATTCCCCGAATAACGTAGGATATGATTTTTGAATGACTTAGATATGATATTAACAGGTAACTTTAAACGCAGGCGATAGCCGTTTAGTAATTTAAAGTCAAAGAAATTTGTTTATCGATATAATGTCAATAAGCCGTAAGACGGGAGATATATAGGGTGTAATAGGTTCAGTTTTCATCAGGTTAACGTAACGTTCGTACCGAAAGGTATAACGTATGGGAGACCTGTTCCAGATAATTTATATTATAAATTTTAACAAAATAACGCGGATTTTACAAATAACGGTAACGATTACGGTTAAGTAAAAAAGGATTAATCGCGTTTCTTTCCGGAATTAACGGTATTTCGCGACTTATTCGATAAAGATAAGGTTACGGCCTTACCTTTATATAAAGGGAAACTAGACTATTAATATTTATATTAAATGGAATAAAAATACATTTTTATTAAAACGACTTTGGGGGTCGTTATATTCGATATTAGGAAATTGACTTTTTAGGCACTGAAGATAAGTTACGGAATTAGTAAATAAGGGTTAGGTTCGGACGAACTTTTTATCGACGGCGGCGTCGGTATTATTAATTTGTAAACCGAGGGGGGGATAACGGTTTTATATCGATTATCAGGTATTAAATAGAATTATAAAGTAAAATCGTTTTCTTTTACCTTTAATTAAGGAGACCTTACGTACGTTGTCAAAGTGTAAATAACTTATAAATTTAGATATTCGAATGACATTTTACCGTATACGAATAGTACCTAGGTAAAAGGAATGAACGGCGTTTTATATACGGTTCGGGTTATTTAAATAGTTGATTATCCCTTTTAGGCTAACGGAAACGCCGGCGACGTTTTAACAATATATTAATTATATAACAGCGGATATTTTAGATAATTTCGTTATTGCGAATTTTTTAATTTTTTTTTTTTCAAAAAAGTATTAAGTAAAATTATATAAGGAAAGTTCGTGTGGTTTTAAAACGTTTTCGTAATACGGGATGAAGTTTGAGTTTGAAAAAGTATAACTTCGTAATTAAGGATATAAAATACCTAGGTTTTATTATAACGGTAGAAATAGATATTCGGGCCGATTTCGAAAAAGTCCGGATAATTTGCGAGTAAAAGTTACTACGTACGGTTCGGGAGATTCGAAGTTTTTTAGGTTTTACCAACTTTTATCGTAATTTTATTAGTATTTTTTAAAGTTGCCGGATTTTTTCGTTCGTTTAACGAAATAAATTATTCGTTAGATTTAAAGGAAGCGGGAGGAATAGGTATTTTAAACTTTAAAAGATTCCTTTATTACGGCCTCAATGTTGGTATATTAGGATTCAAATCGGTTAATAATAGTGGAAACTAATTATTCGGAAACGGTGTTAAAAGGGTATTTATAGTAACGGAACGAAAATGATATCTTAAAGCTAATGACTTATTCCTTCGTACGATTAACGAATACGAAGCATAACTATATTATTTACGATAAGGAATTTTTCGTGGTAAAATTTTATTTAAAAATGTTGTTTTCTAATTTATGTAATATCCGTATACCGTTTACGATTTCAACGGATTATAAAGGATTAAAGTATTTTTCTTTACCACGATGAATTTCAAAATGTTGAGTTAAATAAGCTAAAGTCCTTTTTCAAAATATTACTTACGGTATAAGCTCGTAACTCAATGCGCCCATCCGGATACGTTTACTCGTAAATTATAAGATAATTCCGAGATTGAAAAACGTTACACGCGGGTTATTTAAGCTTATTTTTATTATCATGTTAACCGTAGTATTGATAAATTTATATATTAAAGGAGTACAGATTGCAACGGGTTAAGTAAAGACGTTTGGCGAAACGGAAGCCTAGTTATTAAATTATGATAATATATATTTTAAAGGGGGGTCGGAGGTTTTTAAGGGGCTGCCGAAGGCGATATCGCTCTGGGTCCGGCCCGCATTAGGCCCGTGAGTATCGTTAACGCCGAATATTTTCTTCATTTTCAGCCCGAGTACGTTAACGGAATTATTAAATTAAGAAATAACAAACGACCTGTTATATAAGATTTGCCTTTTAACGGTTTTCGAAGGCGTTGAGCGTTTTTTACTTAAGGTAAGATAGTTAATATAAAATATAAATTGCGGGATTAACTCACGAGGGGTATTAAGTTATCGTAATCGCTTATAATTACCGATTTGGAAATTATTTATAACGAAAATATTATAAAAAACTAACGACTTGTTCATTATAGTTCATCCGGATAAAAATATTCTATTTCGCGTTTTTCAATGAAACTACTATTTAAAGGGGATAATTGTAGATATTTAACTTTTATATCGAATATATATGTAATATAATTGAACGAAACCTTGGCGTACTTTAAGTTAAAGTTTACTTTAACTTTTCCCTATTTCCGACCGGTATTAAACGTATATTTTGGTCGACTTTACAATCGAATAATTAATTACTAATAACGGCCATTAATATTTACTAATCATTAAGAATTGCCTTTCCAAGTTTATTTGATCAAAGATTATATAATTTACAATTGTAAATATTTACGCGGAACATTTCCGGAATATATAATAAAATGTTTATAAATTTTTAGCTCTTATTATTGGTAATTACGGTTCAGATTGAGTATATATATTTTAAACGAAATTTGATTTTGAATAAAAGTCGATTTACCTTCTTTTTACAACGTATTAATTATAAATAAATAAGGGAATTGAACGGGTGGATTAGGAAGTTTAAAAGTACTTACTTATCGTAGTCACCTTTTCGTAATACGATTAAATTTTATATTTACTCGTTTATTGATTTACGTTAAATAACCAAAAGTTAACGGTTACCGGGTTTAACGTAAATCGTTTCATAAATAAATACGAAATGTTATTTATCTTAAAGGTAAACTAGGATACAAAGTCATTAACCATTTTAATAAAACGAGTCATTACGTTTTTAAATTATTTATACGAAGGGACGGGATTAATCTAAACGGTAATAGCTTGTATTTAATAGTAAATAAAAACGGCGGAAAATCGTAAAAAACGTTTGGCAAAACGATATAAAGTAGGAAACTAAATTTAGCTAAGCTTTCGAAATATTAAAGTTAACCGTCTGAGTAAAATGCTCGATTAGTTTTATAATTAGTACCAAGTGGTCGGTATTTGGAATTCGTTAAATATCGTATTTAATATATTTAGTAAATATCCGGTATTTTATATAAACTTAGTTAAACATACGGTTTCAAACCCCCTTTTTTTGTAAGTTTTATCGGATATTTGCCCATGATTAATTTTAATAACGAACGATATAAAAAAAAAGGTAAATATAAGGAATTTAAAGTATAAGATATTTTCGCGGTCAAGACGGCGAGAGGCGGAGTTTATTACGTATTAGTTAAGTAAAAAGATTATAATGAATCGAAATGAAAATTACTGGAAAATTATTAATATATTGTAACCTTAAATAAATTCGAAGCGAAAGAAAAAACATATTCGGGTTTACAATAACCCGGTATTTCAATGATGACATTAAACTTATATTAAATGATAAACGCAAAGCGAATCACCTATACCTTTCAAATAATACTTTATTAATAAATAAAAGGATAATTTTTTCATTAAACGAAGTTATAATATGTTAGGTAAATCCTAATAAACATTTCCCGATCATTTCGAATAATATCCGACTATAAAACAGCCTTTACTACATTTTAATAAAGGTTTGTTTATTTTTTCATCATTATCTTTATTTATGTTCAACTAGTACTGACGTTATTGACGTTAGGGGTTTCATTACGATCAACTTCAAACGTTAGGCGATAAAAGGTGAAGGGGATGGTAAAAGATATAGCGAAAATCGGTGGGTGTCGAGGAGGAGGGTTGGTAGGAGGCGGGCCGTATGCGAGACAACGTTAAGGAGGGCGGATAACGCGAGGAGGAACGGACGTTAAAGGAGGCCGATAACGGATAATATGAAAAAGAACGAACGTTAGGAGAAGCCGACGATGACGGTTAACGAAAAGTAAGGTAAAAAGCGGGGCGAGGAAAATAACCTTTTAAACGGGTTATTAAAAACTACAATACATTAATTTAAGCTTAGATAACGTAACTAATCCGAGTACGATTTTCTGTCCGTTTACGGTCGGCCTAATTAACTCGTTTTTATGAAAACTTAACAGATAAAATACGAATAAAATTGGAAATTGTATAATTAAGTTTTGGACGTCGTTCGCAACATTTTATAGGCTGTAACTTATATTAATTATAAAAGATATAGTTTATATAGCCATCTTATTTTAGCCCTTAAGGTCAAAATTATGAAAGGGTATTCAGCGGTGGTTAAAAGGGGCCGAGGCAAAGATGTTACGCGTTAAAGCTTGTGTTATGGTCCGACCTATAATAGTAAGCCAAGTAGGTGCCAAATGGGATTTTCTATTAAGGTGCGGAGGAAGACTAGAAGAGGCTACCGTAGCCCAACGTGCAGAGCTCTTGGGCAGGGCCAATGCTCAGCCCGTCACGTACCCTTACACGTGCCGTGTACGAACCGTGCCCAGGCCGAGCGTTACCCATCTCGTTACATATATAGTTACGTAACTTATAAGCTTAATAACCAACGACCTAAGTTTATAACATACCCCCTTTTTCCCAGGTGTAATAAGGGTTACGGCGCCCTTTTATATAGATACTAAACGTGGGCCGTACCCGTCTAATACGCGGGTCTAACGTAAGCCAGTAAGATTATATTTAATATATCGTATAATGTTTTAGCCGGCTCGCCCTATATAGCCGGCATCGTATAACGCGTCCATCAACGCGTCGTATAAAACCTTCTTTTTACCGTCGACGTCGTATAACGTACCCATTAACATATTATATAAGGCCTCTTTTTTACCTCCGGTACCGTATAACGCACCCGTTAACGTATCGTATAAAGCTCTTTTCCTACCGTTGGCGCTGTATAATATACCCGTTAACACGTCATATAAAAAATCCTTTTTACCGCCGGCGCCATAGAATGCGTCCGTTAATATATCGTGTAAAATTACGCTTTTACCTTTAATATTAAGTGACGCGTTTTGTATAATACGTAACCCTTACCGAACCCGATTTATTAATCCTTATAAATACCGACGCCTCTAAGTAAACTTTAAAACCCCCTCCTTTTCCTTTTTACAATGTTTCCCCCTTTTTATTAATTACCCCGTTATAAAAAAATTACTTTTTTATATATAAACTAACTAGTTATTTAAACGTATATATCTCCAACTTTCCTCCTAGCTTATTATTATAGTCAACGTATTTAACGGTCCCAGCCTAAGTTACGCTACCGCTAACACCCCTAGAGGGGACGATAAGCTTCCCCGTAAGCTATATTACCTTATAACATACTAATACCTTGCCACTAATTACCTGTTATAACCTCTTCGCGTTATAAAAGATCTTTTTATTTTCGGAAATAATAAAGGTAAAAATAAGTTTTTTTCGCTATAAGTTAAAGACATCTATGTATCGTATATTAACCGTTTTTAAACTTTGACTTTCCCTTATTTCACTTTTAAGTTTATTGTATATAAGGGTGTCGCGTATATCGAAAGGTTTATAATAAAATAAATTTGCAAAAAAGTCTTACAAAAAAAATTATTAATTAACTTCTATTCGTAATATATTTAAAAGATAGGCTTATTTACAGCTTCACCCGGTTTATATACCCTTTTCTGTTAGTTATTCATTACGGTAAAGGATGGGGATTACATTCTATCCCCCGCGCGTGAACATTAAGGAAATATTCCAGGTTATCGACCAATTTTTGGCCCCGCCTTTTCCGAACTAGTTAATTAATTTACCCGGTTCCATAATATCTTTCGGGCGTAAGGAGTTCCTACTATACCGGCCGTATAAGCCATCACTCCTTTAACTATACGCCTACACTACCTTTTCCTTTCCAGTCCGTATTTACCCCGAACTCCTCCGTTGCCTTTTATTATGTCGTTTATTTATAAAAATAAAACGCTTTCGGTTAACCGAGCTTTAACGCGTAAAGTTTTCGCCCTAACCCCCTTTATTTATCGCTGAATACCCTTCCGTAATTTTGATTTAAAAGGCCAAAATAATATAGCTACTTGGGTTATATATTTTATAATTAATATAAGTTACGGTTTACAAAATATTACAAACGACGTTTAAAGTTTAACTATATAACCCTCGATTTTATTCGTATTTCATTTATTAATCTTTTATGAAAACGAGTTAATTAGGTCGACCGCAAACGGGCGTAAAATGATACACGAGCCGATTATATTACCCGGAACCAAATTAACGTATTACAGTTTTTGGTAACCCGCCTAAAGGGTTACTCCCTCCGTTCCATCCCTCGCCCTATTCCTAGTTAACCGTTATCGTCGGTTTTATTTAACGCCCGTCTTTTTTAACATTATCCTTTATCGTCGGCTTCTCCTAACGTCCGTCTTTCCTTGTATTATCCGTTATCGGCCTCTTTTAACGCCCGCCCCTCCTCGCGTTATCCTCCCTCTTTAATGTCGCCTTGCGTACGGCCCGCCTCCTATTAACCCCCCTTTTCGACGCCCACCGGTTTTCGCTATACCTTTTACCGCCCCCCCTCCCCTATTATAGCCTAACGTTCGAAATCAATCGTAATAAGACCTTCAACATTAATAACGCCGTTATTCGTTAAACCTAAATAAAAATGAAAATGATAAATAAGTAAACATTCGTTAAAACATAGTAAAAGTTACCTTACGATTGAATATTATTCAAAATAATTCCGCAATACTTAGTCGACTTTATTGAATATATTATAATTTCGTTTAAGTATCAATTCTCCTTTATATTTGTTAATATATTGTTATTTCGAAGTTATAGGCGATTCGCCTCTCATTTATCGTTTAATATAAACTGAATGTTATCTTCGAATTTAGTTAGAATTATAATATATTAATAATTATATAGTAATTTCTAGTTCAACCTATTATAATATTTTTACTTTACTAATACGTAACGAACCCCTCCCTTTTCCGTCTTTATCGTAAAGATATCCCATACTTTAATTTATCGAATTTACAGTTTTTTATATTATTTCGTTACCAAAACTATTTTCGGGAAAATATCGGATAAAACTTAAAAAAAAAAGGATTTCGAAGCCGTGCGTTTAATTATATATATATAAAATACCGGATATTTACTAGAGATATCTAATACGATATTTAACGAGTTAGGAATATCGACTACCCAATATTAATTTTAAAGTTAGTCGAGCTTTTCATTCGGGCGATTAGTCTTAATATTACAAAAGCTTAGTTAAACCTAAACCTCTACTTTATATCGCTTCGCTAAACGTCGTTTACAATTTACCATCGTTTTTATATACTATTAAATATAAATTATTGTTATTTAAATTAATTCTGTTTCTTCATATAAAAATTTCTAAAAATGTAATAGTTTTCCCCGTTAAACTGGTTAATAATTTAGTATTCCAGTTGACGTTCGAAATTATTAGTATTTCGTATTTATTTACCAAACGGTTTACGTTAAACCCGGTAACCGTTAACTTCTGATTATTTAACGTAAATAAATAACCGGGTAAATCCAAAGTTTAATCGTATTATAAAAAGGAAACCACGATACGTAAATACTTTTAAACCTTTTAGTTTACTTATTTAATACCGTTATCTGTTTATAGGTAATATGCCGTAAATAAAATTTATTCGACTTTTTTTACCATGAAATGAAATGTCGTTTAAAATAAGTTTACCATATTAGAATCGTGGTTATTAATGATAAAAGTTAAAACTCTATACAATCTTTAATATATATTTCAAAAGCGTTTCTCATATGTATTCGCAGTTATAAATTATATAATCTTCAACTAAATAAATCTAAAAAAAAAAAAAGATTTGTAATGACTAGTAAATATCTAAGGCCGTTATTAATAACTAGTAAGTTAATTATAAGGTCGACCGAAATATACGCTTAATATTGGTCGGAAATAGAAAAAGGTTAAAGTAGGCTTTGCTATAAAGTACGAAGAGGTTTATTCACATTATATTACGTATATATTCGATATAAATGTCAAATATTTACAATTGTCCACTTTTAGTAGTAATCTTGTTAAAAAACGTAAAATGAAATATTTTTACCTGAATTACTTATAATAAACGAATCGTAAATTTATTATAATATTTTGGTTATTATAGCTCCTACTTCAATAATTATAAATGATCATAGTAACGTAATACCTTTCGCGGGTTAATCCCGAAATTTTTTATTTATATGAATTGTTCTACTTTAGGTAAAAGACACTCAACTCTTTTCAAAACCGTTAAAAAGCGAACCTTATATAATGGATCATTCGTTATTTTTTAGTTTTATCATTCCGTTAACGTACCTAGGTCGAAAATAAGGGAATTATTCGATGTTAACGATACTAGCGGGCTTAACGCGAGTCGGGCCCACGGCGATACCACCAGCGTCGCCGTATTGAAATCCCTTAACGTTATTCCCGATAACGATCTGGACGCGGGTTAGGCCTGGGGCGGTATTGCTTTCGACGGCATTTCGAAAGCCCTTTACTCTCCTTTCAAATATATATTGTCGTAATCTAATAATTAAACCTCTATTTTACTAAACTCTTTTACCCAACCCGCCGTAATTTGTATTCCTTTAATATATAGGTTTATTAATGATACGGTTGATATAATAATAAAAATAAGTTAAAAAACCCGCGCGCGACGTTTTTTTACCTCGAGCTTATATTATAATTTACGGGTTAACGTATTCGGACGAGCGTTCTAAACTGTGAGTTTATACCTTAAGTAATATTAAAAAATGGAAAAGACCTCGACCTATTTTACCTGACGTTTCGAAATTAATCGTAGTAAAAAAATATCTTAATCTCTTATAGTTTGTTAAAATAGTAAATGGTATACTGATATTACGTAATTTAAAAGACAATACTTTTAAATAAAATATTATTACGAGAATATTTTTTATCGTAAATGATATAATTACGTTTCGTATCCGTTAAACGTAAGGAGTGGTAAACTATTGGTTTTAAAATACCATTTTCGTTTCGTTACGACAAATACCCTTTTAACAACATTTCCGAATAATTAGTTTTCACTATTATTAGCCGATCTGAATTTTAATGAACCAAAATCAGGGTTGTAATAAATGTATTCTTTAAGGTTTGAAACACCTGTTTTTTACGTTTTATCTAAACTTAACGAATACTTTTCTTCTTTAAGAGAACGAGATAATCCGTTAGTTTTAAGAAATTACTAATAAAATTACGATAAAAACTAGTAAAACTTAGAAAACTTCGAATTTCCCGAACCGTACGTGGTAATTCCTACTCGCGGATTACCCGAACTTTTTCGGGGTCGGTTCGAATACCTACTTTTACCGTTATAATGAAGCCTAGGTATTTTACTTTTTTAACTATAAAGTTATATTTTTGTAAATTCGGATTGAATTCCGTATTACTAAAATGTTTTACAACCACGCCAACTTCCTTTATATAATTTTACTTAGTAATTAAAAAAAGTCCAAAAAATCTTTTAAATACATCATAACGAAATTATTTAAAATATTCTCCATTATATAATTAATATATCTTTAAATCGTCGTTAAAGTTTCAGCTAACCTAAAAGGGGTAATTAAATATTTAAATAACCCGAATCACGTACGAAACGCCGTTAAATCCTCTTATACAAGTACCATTCGAATATGGTAAAATGCCGTTCTAATATCTAATTTCGTAAGCTATATCGACTTCGACAACGTATATAAGGTCTCCTTAATTAAAGGTAAAAGAAAACAGGTTTATATTATAGTTTTATTCAATACCTAATAGTTCAAATAAAACGGCTATTACCTCTTCGGTTTTCGAATTAGTAATAACGTCGTCGCCTCCGATAAAAAACTCGTCCGAACCTAACCTTTATTTACCAACTCCATAACTTATCGTTGAAATTTAAAAAGTTAATTTCGTAATATTGAATATAACGGCTATTGAAGTCGTTTCAATAAATATCTATACTCATTTGATTTAATATAAATGTAATAATTGAGTTTCTCTTTATATAAAGGTAAGGCCGTAACCTTATTCTTGTTAAATAAGTTGCGAAATGCCGTTAATTCCAGTAAAAAACGCAATTAATCTTTTTTTTTCCTTAACCGTAATCGTTGTCATTACTTATAAAATTCATATTATCTTGTTAAAACTTATAATATAAATTATACGGGATAGGTCCCCTATACGTTATACCTCTCGGTACGAACGTTATGACTTATATATCCCCCGTTTTAAGGTATATCAACATTAAGTCGATAACTAAGTTTCCCTAACTTTAAATTATTAAACAACTACCGCTTATGTTTCGGTTACTTATTAATATTGTATCCAAAACATTCCAGAAAATATATTCCGCGTTATTCCAGGAATAATATATATTAATATCGTCCTCGACTATTTTTCAATATTTATTCAAAATTTGGCTATTTAGGTAATACGCCTATTTTACCGTAACCTTAATATCATTTTAAAATTTCGCGGATATAATAACCGAATTTACTCCAACCTTAACCGTTATATTAAAGCCTTATTTATAATATAATAATAATTTCGGTCAAAATCGACTTAAATATCTAAAAAGTAAATATTATTAAAAAACATAAAGATGAAAAATAATTTCTAGTTTATACGTGATTTAATCAAATTGCACTCTTTCTTATTCGATTTAGTAATTAAGTTATTAAATCTGTATAACTCCTAAACAAAATTGTATTCAGGAGTTAAATTTCCCCCCTCGCCGTTAATAAAAAAACCTTCCTTTTCCTTTTCAACTTAAGTCACATACACCTACGTAAAAATCAATACCGGATGAAGGTCGTAACCACGTTAAAAAATAGTTTAATAAACCATAACATATGTAACGCTCCGAAATAAGCCTAACCTAACGTTCCTTTATTATCGTCTACGTCGCCCTACGTCCCTGGTTTTAAATACGTACCGAACGGGTTTATTAGAATAACTAACTACGATATCGAAAGGATTAACCGAAATTACCACAGCCTTTTAACGAAGGCGTTTAAAAAGCGTAACTTCCTATTATAACCGTATTATTATTCGTCCGTTAACTCTAAACGGGTTTCGCTAAATAACGACCAAAATATCGTTTTAAGTTTAAGAACTTTAATTCGTTAACGAATTTGCAGTACTTTTTTAGGGTTATAATATAGTTTGCCCGACTAATACTTACCGTAATAAACTTGTTGCGGATACGTAACGATACGCGGAAACGTAAGTAATTATACTTTATAGCCGAAGGCTAATATAGGCCGCTTATTTAACCCAAAAGTATTTCAAACCTAATAGTAAATAGTACCTACCGGTCTTTATCACTTATAACTAAACCCTTGAGTTAGATCAATACTTTGTCCGCGTAATATAGGTGGTTAAAAACCGCTTCGATATAATCGAAAAACTTTCCTACATTATACCTGCCCTCATATCCTCTTTTTTCGTAATAAGCCTTAATCGCCTGCTTTACCATTACCGTATAATATCTCTATACGTAAAAAAACGCGTATCAACCCTTTTCCGGTTTATATTTTATCCGCTTTTAGTATAAATTCAATCGTTTAGCACGTCGCCGCCTACGTAGAAGTCAATCCGTCAAATTTCGGTTAATTATATCGTTTTCGTCCGCCCTAAACTGGTAGGAACCCAACGCGAGTCGCGGTTAATTCGGTTTCGAGTTATTAAATCTTCGCAACAATCTAAGTAAAGTCGAACGTAAAGTCGATAATTAAAATCGATTAACGTGATTATTATAACTATTTAACAGTCGACGCGATATAACCTACAATTTCTTATAAACGAAGAATTCCGGCATAAGTCGGCCTTAAAAAGGCCGGAAATATATTTATAAAGGTAGGAAATTAGGTATTAGCCGACAGCCTCTTCTCCCCGATAACGTTAAAGTGTAACGCCGAATTATTAACGTTTATTATTGATTCGTTTATTACAAGTAATATTCTTTGGGAAAAATAAAAAAAAGCCTTAATGAAATGTTATAATCCGATCTACGATAAGAAGCCAAATAGGTGCCAAATGAAATTTTCTACTAAGATGCGAAAAAGTACTAAAAAAAGTTACCGTAGCCTAACGTACAGGGCCTTTATGCAGGGCCAATTCCCAGCCCATTACGTGCCCTTACACGTGCCTTACATGAACCGTACCCTGTCCTTACACGAACCGTATCCGGCTTGTACCTGGGCCGTACCCTATCCGCGCCCGGACTGAGCCCAGGCCGGGCGTTGCCCATCCCGTTACGTGCATAGTCACGTAACCTATAGGTTCAATGGCCAACGGCCTAAGTTCATAACAGCTTGGTTATTTAAGGGCATCCTGTCTGTATAAATATACGATATAGTAAAAGGCGATAAAGGGGTTTGAGGTAAGTGCGGACCCGAAAGGAAAAGGCGGCGTAAGCGTATGGATAAAGGAGTGACGGCTTATACGGCCGGTATAGTAGGAACTTTTTACGTCCGAGTAATATTACGGAGCCGGGTAAATTAATTAATTCATTCGGAGAAGGTATGGGTAAAGACTGGTCGATAATCCGAGACATCTCCTTAACGCTTACGCGCGGGGGATAAGATGTAATTCTTATCATTTACAGTAACAACTAATTAACGTAAAAGGGTATGTAAACCGGATAAGGTTGGAAATAAGTTTATTTCCTAAATTTATTACGAAAAGAAGTTAATTCACGGTCGACTTTTGGTAAATATTTTATATTACCTTCCTATAAACTTTTAAATATACGCAATACCTTTATATAAGATGAACTAGTATATAGAATAGGGGAACGTAAAAATGTAAAATCCGGTTAATGTATGATATACAGGTGTTTTTCGTCTATAACGAAGGAAACTTATTTTTATCCTTACTATTTCCAAATATAAAAAAATATCTTATAATGCGAAAGAGATATGATAATTAACCAATTGCAAATAATTAGTATATTATAAGGTAATATACCTTACGTAAAGGTTTATCGTTTTTTTGGGGGGCGCTGGTAGTAGCATAACCTAAGCTAAAACCGTTAAATACGTCGGTTATAATAATAAGCTAAAAGAAAAGGTGAAGATGTATATGTTTAAATAGCTAGTTAATTTACATAAAAAAAAGGTAAAAAGAGTTATAATGGAGTAATTTTTAAAAAAAGGGGGGGTGATAGTGTACAAAGGAAAAAAAGAAAGTTTTAAAGATTATACGGGGGAGGCCGTATTTATAGGGATTAGCGGACCGGATTCGGTAAGTGTTACATATTATACGAGGCGCCTTACTTGGTACTAAAGGTGAAAACGTAAATTTACACGATACCTTAACGAAAGCGTTATACGACGCCGGCGGTAAAAAGGAGGCTTTATACGACGCGTTAACGGATACGTTATACAGCGTCGAAGATATAGGGTAAACTGGCCGAAACGTTATACGATATATTAAGCGTAGTGTTACCGGTGTACGTTCGACCCGCGTATTGGGCGGGTACAGCCCGCGTCCGGTATTTATTCAAAATGGTGTCGTAGCCTTTACAACATCTGGGGAAAAGGGGGTATGTTATAAACCTAGGTTGTTGGCCATGAAGCCCATAGGTTACGTGACTATATACGTAACGGGATGGGCCTAGGCCCGGCCTGGGCGCGGACCGGGTATAGGCCAGATACGGTTCGTATACAGACAGGGCACGGTCCGTGCACGGTACATGTAAAGGCATGTAACGGGCTGGGCATTGGCCCTGCCCAAATGCCCTGCACGTTGGGCTACGGTAGCCTCTTTTAGTCTTCGTTCGCACCTTAATAGTAAATCCCATTTGGCACCTACTTGGCTCACCATCGTAGGTCGAACCATAATATTTAAAGCGAACTTTCTATCGACTTTATAATTAACTCATATTAAAAGTACGTTAGTAACCCACCTTACTTTATGGTTATTACAAACCGCCTAAGTAAAGACGTTACCTTTGAGGCCATAACTATTATAAAAGCCAAAGCTTATATGAAACGAGTTTTAAATTATTATCGGCGATTTTATGGTTTGTCGCGTACGTTTGTTAACGACTATAGTTCGAATTGGACCAGTAGGTTTTGAACCCGACTTTACGGTTTAACTAGGGTAAAGTAGCGCCTAAGTACTACCTTTTACCCCGAAACCGACGGCGTGACTAAACGCGTAAATTAGAAAGTCTTTACGTATTTACATTTATTCGTCGTTTATACATAACTCGATTGAAGTCGTTTATTACTCGGCTATTAATTGGTGTTAAATAATAAAGATACGATTATTATTAATATTAATCTATTTTTCATAATTAATAAATATTAGGTCTATTTTATATAATCGATATAATATATTTTCGTTCCGATTACGGCATTATATATAACGGTTAAAGATTTTATTCAACGGATTTACAAAGTTAAGGAATTCGTATTAACCGTAATAGCGGTTACGTAATAACGTATAAAGGAAGCCGCTAATAAGCGGCGTTTTTCTTTAAAACGTTTTCGAATCGGCGACGACGTTCGGCTTTTCTTTAAAAACTATAGGCTAAACGAATTTTCAAAAATGTTAATTTAACTTTGCGATAAGTATAAGGTAATATATGTAATCGATTTCTACATTCTTAAACTTGATATATCGAGCGAAAAGTATACCCGATTTTATATAAATGGACTCGTCCGCGCCGCTTCGGATCCGCTCCTAAGCTAGTAAATTCGAGACTTTTAACCGTAAATTATAATTGTTAAAGACGACGATGATTAGGTAAAACCGAAATACTAAGTCAAAAGTATATTAAGGGTCCATAAAAAACCCTAAGTCGGACGTACCTAACTTTATCATTAACCGAAACGATAGGTTTAAATGAAGTAGGTGGGTTATATATATTTAATATAAAAGCTGCTTTTAGACTTTTTAAATACCGTGGTACTCGATACCTTCGAATCGCGTTATAAATTAGTTAAATATAACGATAGGCTTTCCGCCTAGCTAGTAAACGGGTATAATTTTATATTCTACTTCATGAAATAAAGTAGCGTATAAGCCGTTAATAAGCGAATGTTAAATAAATGTATTAGTATCAATAAAGACGAAAAATGAATGATTACAACCGGACCTACTTAAGTATATCTTTTAGATCCTGGTTTAAGTTTTTACCTAGCATTTTCTTACCTATATTAATAAGTTGGTTCAATTTAGCATTCATACGACTTAGCTTAGTATTAATACGTTCCGAAACCTTAATAAACTTATATATCGTTTTAACAACGCTTCTTAGCTACTTATTCACCAAGTTCTCCAAATTTTTACCTGGTTAGGAAAAATTTACTTAAATATTACGCTTTTTATTTATTAGTTATACGACCCGCAGACCCCCAGACTGTATGGAAGTGATAGGGATAAAACCCGCCTCGCCTTGGGAGTTAACCTTACGTTACATAACGCGACGTACTTTCATAGCCTTTTTTACGTCGATTACCTAAGTTTATACGCTTTTTAACCGTTCGTTAATACTTATAAAGCGATTTATAAAATATAGACTTACTCTGGTCCTGAAAGTCTAACGCCAAGTACGCTTTAAATAACTCCCCAATAGCCTTATTTATATCAGTATTTAGATTTAACGGCGGATAATTGTAATTAGAATTACGACTTATAACCTTAATGGAATAAAGGTGGTATCGGGCGTTAATATTGTGCCTTTTATTGATAACTTTTTCGTAACTATTAGAACTACTGACCCTTGGTTTTTTTAGCAAACTTTTCTAGGGTTATGTGCCATTTAATAAATATATTTGAAATATCTTTATTTTCGAGAATTATCGGGGTATATTTTGATAACCTGTAACCTAAGAAACTTTATATTCGTTAATAGAAACTAAGTAGTTTTGAAGCGTAAAACTCATATTTTTGATAGCTTTATCCACTTTAATAACAAGTCAAGTATTTATCGTAACTATATAAAGGGGTTAGAAGGATAAAATAACGATGGTAAAATTAAAAGTACTAATATTGTAAAATGAATATTACATTAAAGGTTAAAGGTACTAATATTGTACGAAAAAGTTGAAGGTAAAAAAGCGAAAAAAAAAAATTTTTTTAAAAAAACTAGGAGCTTATGGATTATTTATAGGGGAGGGAGACGATAGAGCACCTTTTACGTGACGTTGGCCTAATACCTTTCACATGGAACCGTAACGTTTTAAAAGGTGCGTTTACCTTCCTTATACTTACGGTATTGTGTACAACAATACAAAAAAAAAACGAGAGGGAACAAGGTGGGNGGGTAATGTTACAGGCTAGTGCCTAGCTAATATCAACAGGGATCTAACTTTTATAACCCAAGCACGTTGGCGGGTCAGGAAACAGGCCAGCATGCAGCTGAGCTACCGAGAGCCTGAAGTCCAACACATCAGGCGGGGAACATTTCTTTGTTAGCACCAGACTAGGCAACCCTCCAGGGTTAGGGTTATCTAGATCACAAGTGCTCACTGAGCCTCAGTGAGCACCGGTGAGCCTCAATACTGAAGATGGTATGAAGGCTATAGGATATAAGGACACAGTCAGCACCACATAGATAGTATTTCCTTCATAGATCTTCAGTTGTCAATCTAAGTATTCAGTCTAAATATCTGAATAGCCTAACAGCTAATGATAATCCTACAGCACGAATATACATCTTCTTGATATTGCACCTTTATTACCTCTGCTACATTACTGCTAATATAAACCCTCTGACACCTTCTATTTACTCACGGGTATTTAGTGTGATCATTACACTAACCCTGATAGTTCTACACACTCCTGCGATACTCTAAAGCAAGGAGGAAGCCGCTTAGGGACACGCTTCCACACGGAAGATGACTAGGGAGAGGGTTATACCATCTTAACTCCATAGCCGCTCCCTAACAGGGACTTCTCTCTTTCCTTCTTCTTCTTTATCGAGGTTTATAGACAGAATCCGACCACCTTGAGCGATAACTCCGGCCATAGTCCCTTTACACCGTCCCTTTTAATGTTATCTGTTATCGTTGGCCTCCCTAACGTCCATTCCTCCTCGTATTATCCGCCTTTGGCCTCCCTTAATATCCGTTACTCTTCGCGTTATCCGCTGTCTTCGACGTCGCTTTGCATCCATCCTGCCTCCTATTAGCCTCCGCGTTCGGCGCCTATTAACGCCCGTTACGCTTTTTATCATCCCTATCTACTGACGTTATTTAATATCTGAAATTAATTATAATAGGGTCTTCAACGTTATTAACGCCAATATTCGCTAAACTCCGATAAAAATAATAATAACGAGTAGGTGGATTTTTATTAGGTTGTGATAAAAGCCGTTTTACAATCGAATACATGTTCGAAAAAGTCGGGTAAGATTTATCTAGCCTTACCTATTGTATAATGATATTATTTAATAATAAATTTTCCTTTTCATTTATAAAAAAAATATTTCGAAGATATAGGCGATTCGCTTTATATCTGTCATTTAATATAAATTTAATATCGATGTCTAAATACCGGGTTATCATAAATACGAATATTTTCCTATTTCGATTTAAATTCATTTAAGGTTACAGTATATCAATTCTTTTAAGAATTTCCGTTTTAGTTTATTATATCCTTTTTACTTCAACAATAAAAAACGAACTCCGCCCTATCACGTTCTTATCGCGAGAATTTATTAAACTTTAAATTTATCGTATATACCATTTCCTATATTATTAACGACTAATAGTAATTGCGGGCGAATATTAAATAAGACCTGTAAAAGAAATTGGTTTGAAACTATCTATTTAATTGAATTTACGTAAAATATAACGCATTTATGGAAAAAAATTAAATGGTATTAAATGGGTTCTAAATATCGATGATCCGGTATTAATTATAAAGTTAATTAAGCCTTTTATTTAAACAGATAGTTTTAATATTATAAAGGTTTAGTTTAATTTAATTCCCTATTTTATATTGTTTTACCGGATGTCATTTACGATTTGTGGCCGTTTTCTTTTCTATTAGATATAAACTCTTGTCACCTAAACTAATTTCGCCCCTCTACGTAAGTAAGCGAAAAATGTAATAATTTATCTTACCGAATTAGTTAAAGAGGTTATATTTCCGTTCACCTTTAAGATAAATGATTTTTCGTGCCTATTTACCAGACTATTTATGTTAAACCGGGTAACTGTCTATTTCCATTTATTAAACGCGAATTAATGAACGGATAAATATAAATCTTAATCGTATTACGAAAAAACGACGATAATACGTAAATATGTTTAATTCTTTTGATCCATCCATTTAATACTATTATTCAAATATAGGTAATACGTCGTAAATAAAAGTTATTCGACTTTTATTAGGAAATATAAGGTTGTTTAAAATACGTTTACCTAATTTTGACCGTGAATATTAATAATGAAAGTTAAGGATCTATAAAATCTTCATTATATATACCGGAAACACTTTGTATACGTATTAACAGTTATAGGTCACATAGCATTAAGTTAGATAAACTTAAAAAAGCGATTTGTAATGATTAATAGTTACTGGAGATCGTCTTTAACAACCAATGAATTAATTATAAAGTTGATAAAAATATATATTTAATGCTGATGTGAAATAGGTAGGAGTTATAAAAAGCTTCATTTTAAAGTACGACGAGCTTTTGTTTCTTTATATGAGGTATATATTTAATATAGGCGTCGAATATTTGTAACTGACCCTTTCAATGTTAATCTCATTAAAAAACCTCAAGTAAAATTTTTGAACCCAAATAACTTATAATAAGCGAATCGTGTGTTTATTATAAGATTTCTTTCGTTAATAGTTTTTAATTCGGTAATTATAAAGTTTAAGTTAACGTAACGTACTCCACGGGTTAATTTCGTATTTCTCGATTTATACCGATTATCTTGCCTTAGATAAAAAGCGTTTACCGCATTCGAAAACCGTTAATAAACAAACCTTATATAATAGGTCATTCGTTACTTTTGAATTTTATAATTTCGTTAACGTACCTAAGCCGAAAATAAAGCGATTATTCGGCGTTAGCGATATTGGTAGGCTTGACAAGAGTCGGTTCTGTAACGGTATCGCCTATTCCGTCATATTGAACCCCCCTGGCATTATTTCCGATAACCATCCGGACGCGGGCTGGGCCCGGGGCGGTCCCGTTTTCGACGGCACTTGGAAAACCTGTACCCTACCTTTAAAATATATGTGGTCACAATCTAACAACTAAGTCTCTATCTTGCCAAATTTAATTATATAATCCGTTGTAATCTATATTTCCTTAATGTATAGGTTTATTAATATTACATTTAATATAGTAATGAAAATAGATAAAAAAACCCGCGCGCGACGTTCCTCAACTTTATATTCATTTCATAATTTACGAGTTAACTTGTTTGGTCGGGTGTTGTAAGTTACTAACCTATACCGTAAGTAATATTTAAAAAGAGAAAGAATTTGGGCTTATCAAGTTGAATGTTCTGAAATCAAACGTGGTAAAAAGAAACATTCCAATTCTTTATAATCCGTCAAAATAATAAACGAAGTGCGAATACTACGTAATTCGGAAAACTACGCTTTTAAATAGGATACCACCACAAAAGGCTCTTTATAATAAATAATATAATTACTTTTCGTATCTATTAATCGTGCGGAATAATAAGTTACTAATTTTAAAAGTATATTCTTATTCTGTTACAACAAGTACCTTTTCAACGCCGTTTCCGAATAGTCGGTTTTCACTACCGTTGGCTGATTTAAATCCTAATACACTTAAATCGGGGCCATAACAAAAACATATTTTAATATTTAAAATACATATTTCTCCTATTCTGCCCAAGCCTAACGAATCTTTTATTTCGTTAATCAGACGAAATGATCTGCTAATTCGGAAAAATACTAATAGAATTACGATAAAAGTTAATAAAACCTAACAAACTTTGAATTTCCCAGATAATACGTAGTAACTTTTATTCGCGGATTACACGAACTTTTTCAGGGTTAGCCCGAATACTTACCCCTACCGTTATAAAAAAAAATAGGTATTTTACCTTTTTAATTCCGAAGTTATACTTTTTTAAATTTAAATTTAACTTCGTATTACAAAGATATCTTATAATTATGAAAACTTTCGTTCTATATTCCTATTTAATAATGTGGATATAAACTAAACGGTTATTAAAACACGTTATAACGAAATTATTCAAGATATTTCTTATTGTACGATAAATATATAGTTAAAATATCGCCAGTGTTTTTACCAATTTAAAAGTGGTAATAAATTATTTAAATAATACGAACCGCGTACGAAATACCCTTAATTTTTCCTATGCGAATATAACCTAAATACGGTAAAATATCGTTCGAATATCCAACTTTATAAGTTATGTCGACTTCGATAACGTATATAAGGTCTTTTTAATTACAGGTAAATAGAAGAGATTGTACTTCGTAATTTTATTTAATATCCGGTAATCGATATATAACCGTTATCTCCCCCTCTTAGATTGAAAATAAGTAATATTAGCGTTATAACCGATAAAGAGCCTACCCGAATTTTACCCTTATTTATTAACTCTGTAACTTGTCGTTGAAATTTAAAAAGTTAATTCCGTAACATCGAGTATAACGGCTCTCAAAGTCGTTTTAATAAAGATTTATCTTCGTTCAATTTGATATAAATATAGTAATTGAGTTTCCCCTTATATAGGGTTAGGGTTATAGCATTATCCTTATGGAATAAGTTACGAAATTCAGCTAAATTTAACAGGAAACATAATTAATCCTTTTCTTTTTTAACCGTGGTCGTCATTATTATTTATAAAATCCACGTTATTTCGTAAAAGCTAGTAATAAAAGCTAACCGAAACGGATAACCCGTACGTTATACCTTTCAGTACGAACGCTTTATTATACCGAGAAAAACCGAACCTATTACGTTCCGTATATTCCCCGATTTAAGGCGTATTAGTACCACGTTAATAATTAAGCTTTTTTAACCTTAAATTACTAAATAATTATCGTTAACGTTCAAAGCTACCTATCAATATCGTATTTATGGTATCCACAAAATTATATACCGCTTTATATCTGGAATAATAAATGCTAATATTGGGTTGGACTATTTATTAATATTCATACAAAATTCAGCTATTTAGGTAATATACATATTTTACTGTAACCTTAATATCGTATCGAAATTTCGAGAATATAATAGCGGATTTACTTTATCTTCAACTGTTATGTTGAAGCTTCGTTTACAATACCATAATAATTATAGTTAAAATCGATTGAAATATTTTAAAAATAGGTATTATTAAAAAGTATAAGGATAAAAATAGATTTTAGTTTATACGTATTTTAATTAACTCAAATTCTTTTTTATTCGATTTTATAATTTCGTTATGAAGGTTATATAACCTTTAAATGAAATCATATTTAAAACTTAGGTTTCTTCTGCCGCCGTTAATAGTGAATTTTTTTTACATTTTCAACTAGGACTGTATATACTTACGTAAGAGGTAATATCAAGCGGAGTTCGTAGTTACATTGGTAATAATACGATAAACCATAACGTACGTAACGCCCTGAGGTAAACCCGGTTTAACGTTTCTTTATTATCGCCCACGTCGCTTTAGGTTTTTAGTCCTAAGCGCGTATGGAACGAATTCATTAAAATAATTAATAGCGATATCGAAATAACTAGTAACGATTATTACGACCTCTTAACGAAGATATTTAAAAGGCGTAAAATTTCGTTATAATCGTATTATTATTCGGCTGTTAAACTTATATGGGTCTCGTTAATTAACGACTAGAACGCCGTTTTAAATTTAAAAACTTTAACTCGTTGGCGAGTTTTTAATATTTATTTAAAGGTACGATATAGTTTACCCGAATAACCTGTTATAATATATTTTTTGAGAATATGGAACGATACGCGAGAGCGTAAGTAATTGGATTTTACGATTGAAGGCTGATTTATGCCGTTCGCTTAAGTTAAAAATATCTCTAACCTTATAACGAATGGTGTTTATAAGTTCTTATCGTTTATAACCAAACCTTTTAATTTAATTAATACCTCATTGTCGCGGTAAAGTTTGTTAAAAGCCGCCTTGATATAATCGGGGAACTTTTTTATATTATATATACCTTTATATCCTCTGGTTTCGTGATACGTCGTAATCGCCTACTTTACCGCCGCCGTATAATATCCCTATACGTAAAAAAACGTATACCAACCTTTTTCGATTTATATTTTATTCAGTTTTAGTATAAATTCGATCGTTTAGCGCGTCGCCGCCCACGTAAAAACAAATCCGTCGAATTGCGGTTAATTATGTCGTTTTCGTCTACATTAAGCTGGTAAAAAAACAGCATGAGTCACGGTTAATTCGCTTTCGAATTCTTAGATTTTAACTACAATTTAAACGAAGTTGAATGTAAGGTCTATAGTTAAAGTATATTAACCTGGTTAATACAGTTATTTTATATCTGACGCTATATAGATTACGGTATCTTATAAATGAAAAATATCGGCTTAGGTTGGGCCCGAAAGGATAGAAGGTATATTTATGAAGGTGGATAACTAGGTATTCGACGACGGCCTATTCTTTTCAATAGCGTTAAAGTATAACGTAAAATTATTAACGTTTATCATCGATTCGTCCATTATAAGAATTGTTTATTAAAGAAAAAAAAAACCCTTAATAATATATTATAATTCGACTTACGGTAATAAGTCAAGTAAGTGTCAAATAATGTTTATTATTAAGGTACCGTAAAAGACTAAAAAAGGTTACTATAGCCCACCATACAAGACCTATAGGCATGGCCAGTACCCGGCCAGTACCCAGCCCGTCACGTAAATTCACACGTGCCGTATATGGACCGTGTCCGGTCCGCACTCGAAACGGGCCCGAACCGGATACTGCCTATCCCATTATATGCACAGTCACGTAACCTATAGACTCAATGGCCCATGAACTGAGTCCATAACATGGGGCTAAGTTTTTAAAGTCCCTTTCGACAAAGGATATATGGGAAACTCTAAAGATATTAAAGATTAATACGTTTCTATGTCCACCTAACGTCGTTGTTTACAATACTGGCACAAACTTTGCAGCGGCGAAGTTTCAGAAAAATGCTATGATAATAGGTATCTAGTGTAAACAGGTACCTGTAAAAACCCACTAAAGTATTGGAAAGGTTGAAAAGGAATACGTACTATTTCTCCGAGTGTATAATATCATTACGTTGGAAATTGAAAACTTTATAGATCCGAAAACACGGCTTTGAATAACGGTAAAAGACCTAAACTATATTATAGACTCTAATGGACTAGTGCTAACACTAATGGTCTTTAAAGCGTACCCACGCCTGATAAGTAAATTTCCACCTTCGGCAAGTACTTAAAAGCGTGTTACAGCTTACGAAAAGGCTTTAAATGAACTACGAAGGGAATCGGTACGTCGCTAAATAAATAATACCCATAACACTAAAAACGACCCTTTAATAATCTATGTATTTACTTTACCGTTACAAAGTAAAGTTCTCGCGTGGCAGAAACCGGGCAAATAGGAGGACCCATACAAAATCTTAAGTATCGCGAGCTTCAAAGTGGTTATTAAAACTGCTAATAGCCCTATATTTTTCCGAAGTACTTAAGTCAATCTCTACATTAGGGTTATTAATGATGATAACCCTTAAAATAAGCGACTAACCTAATACGAACCTTTTCCACCCATTATCAATAAGCCGATAAAACTTCGTCAGCGCAGATAATATCCGAAAAAGAGGAACATTAAAAAGGAGAAATATACACCGGGTCGTATTTATAATACTGATTGGGTAAGCAGGAAAAAGAAGGATAATGAAGATTTAATACTAAAGCCCCGAGTACAAAAGATTATTAAGACCTCTGGTAACCCTTTTAAAGAAAGAAACAAGGTTGGAATTAATGGTCTATTAACTCGAGGGGTTGTATAATTCGTAACAAAAACCGATTTGAACCTTTAAAACCTAAATATACCGATTTTTAAGTCGAGGATTATGAACGAGTTTAAAGGTAAGACTACAAGGCATCGGTACGAAAATATACGTTTCGTTTCTTAGGAATACGGCGATAAAAGTAAATACTAGATCCTTACGTCATAGCTAACAATTTAGAAAATCAGCTAACGCTTGGTGGTTGTCTTGGCAATAAGTTTTCGAGCTAAAACTAAAGAAAAGTTTACGCTTAATGACCGTAATATAATGTAAGCCTATACGTAATTAAGAACAGATTTACAGAGGATCGTATTAATAAAGCTACCATAAAAACCACGTGTTATTTGCCCTTCTGGAACAGTAATAAGGTGTATTAAACCACTATACGTATTGGCTAAAACAGACGTCCATTAGTTTCTAACCTATTCATCTTGTTTTAAAATATGATTAACGATAAATTTTTAATATACGACTCGTACTTATTAGTAATATAGGATATGGACTTTAGTATGGCAGGCATATAAATTAACGATATCTTTTCCGTTAAAACGGCCGGTTTTATAATATGAAAACAATAGGCGATTAAAGACTCTAAATTTTGGAATTATAAGTCGGTAACAACGTTAACTAAAAGTAGTTAACTTGACTTTAATGTATCATTAATTCGTATACTAAGTGTTAATATCGGCTTTAACGTTCGTTAAAGAGGTTAGAGCACTATTTTGGCTAAAATTAATAAAATTAATACGACTAAGGCCTAATGGTACCTTAAATAACGTATTTGTAGCAGTTACATCACCACCCTATACTAACCGGAGGTATTATACGACTTATCCATCGCGGCACAAATATAGAATACGGCAAATAAAGACTTTGACCGGCTAAATAAGAGGTTCAAGTGGCAAATGCGAAACCTGAACCGCGGGATTAATATGATCCTGATCGATCTGTCAAAGGCTAAGTTAATACTTTTTACGAACGCATCCTTTACAAACAATACCGAATTGTCTTCATAAATCGGCTATCTAATAACCCTTATTAATAAATATGGGCGGGAAGACCAGTTTAATATTATCGGCAGCCTAATTTACTAGACCTTTGTTGAGTATAAAAGCATTATACGAGGCGTATTAGCTTTAAAGGTTTACGGTATAATAACAGGTTTTAACGTAAACATGGTACTATAGGAAACCCTTAACCTTATCGAAAAGTAACTAAAGATTTCTCCTATCCCAGTAATAATTTGTATCGACTCGAGGAGCTTATTCGAATGCCTTTCGAAACTCGAAACCACCAGTAAAAAATGTTTGATAATCGACTTAATGGCATTACATAAAGCTTACGAGAAAAAAAGAAGATTATAGAATTCTGATAAATTAACTTTAAAGACAACCTTGTCCATATCATAACGAAGGTAGTACCGAAAAATTCCTTAAAAGGGTTTGTAAATAATAACATACTAACTATACTTATTGAGAGCTATATTAATGGGCCGCCTGATAAGCTCAATTCATGTTCCAGCGACCAGGAATATACCGGAAAAATGAAAGACTGCTAGGGAATTGACGATGTTGACCTGTTTAATTAACACGGCTAAAGTGGAGGTTTGCGAAGGCCCGTAGCAAAAAAACTCTTTATGGGAGTTAATGAACTCAGACTTCGGAGCAACAGAGAAATTGAGGTTAAATTGGGTTCAATTACATGCAATTGGGTGAAATTCAGTATAGAAGTCAATTGGAATTGACAGGGGGTTGGCAATTTGACGAGGTTGCTATTTAGAGTTAACCGGGAAAAGATTGATTAACCACACCAATGTACACGTATAAACTAAAAAGCCTCTAGTATTGTAATAGTATTACATATAATGAAATAGGTTTAACTTTACTTACAGTAAAGTTAACTAAACTACAAGTTCAGCGTATTATTCATGTGGACTTACTGCATTGAGTGTAAGTCGAATGCAGTACACTGCACTTCACACTAAGGCACGGACCAAGCAATTGGCTATACAAATTACAGTGTAGACTGGCTAGCGGTCTGCCAAACCTAGAACAATACATCCACCACTTGACCAATGCAATACTACTGTTACTTCGACCAATCGAATCGACAACGTTGTAACAATCTAAGGCCCTATCAACAACGACCTTATATTTTTTAATAGGAATTAAGTAATTATCATCGACAGCGTACTATTTCAAAACAAATAACGGGACTGGGGAAATAAATTAAAAGATTTAAATTTTTTCACGGATTGTCGTCTCCCTTTCGTAATATAATTAGGAATTATATTTACTTACTTATAAGTTCATATCCAATAAAGGAAAGTCGACGGTTATCGGGTTTAATATAAATCGGCTGGTTAATAAATACGAAATATCCGCTATCTCCAAATTAAACGGGAATATAAAGTTTTCAATTAACCCAGCGGAATGAGCCTCCGCGTTTCTGAAATGCTTACATAAAGTTACGGAACTAACCCAAGTAAATATAATATATATATATAATAGCAAATAAAGATAATGGCGAACTTTCAGTAAAGCTTAGCAAAACGATATAAGGTAGGCAACTAGGTTAAGCTCAGCTTACTTAATATTAAAACTAATTACCTAAGTAAAAAACTCGAATAGTTATATAATTAATACCTAGTCGTTAATTTTACGAACCCGTTAAATATTATTTTGAATAATTTTCAATGCCCCTTATATTTCGTATGAATTTAATTCAACGTAATGTTAAAAACTCCTTCCCTTAGTAAGTTTTATCCGATACTTTCCGAAACCTAGTTTTTGTTATTAACGATACGGGGAATGGTATATACAAAAAAAGGTTGGAAAATTTTCGTTACAAAAAGTAGATGGGGCGGTATTTTTTATATTAATTAATTAAAAAGGTTATAATAAGTGAAAATGTGAAGTGTTGGAAAACTACCAGTATACGACGGTCTTAAATAAATTCAATGTGATATAAGGGAAAATCCGGGTTTATAATAGCTCGGTATTAAGACGACTGCCTGAGATACGATTTAAGTAACTCACTTTCAACAAATTACATCCACCTCTGTAGTAATATAATATTAATGGGAAAAGAGGTAAATATATCATTATGATGCTATAATACAATATATAGGGCCGGATATACATAACTCGGCTTTTCAAATGAGTACCTGACCGCGAAGCAAGTTTTACTACGAACTATTAAATTTTACTTATTAGCTATTATTATTATTTTCCATATTTTCCAAACAGTGGCGCCGTCAACATCAAAAACCCTATTATGATTAATTTCGAATATTAAAAAAGGCCGATAGGGGCGGACGATGTAGAGCGGGGCGGTTGTTGAGTAATTCTGACGAGAGCGGCTAGCGAAGGGCGGAGCAGGTATTTGGCGTAACCGATAACAATAGGTAACATTAAACGGTACAAGCATTAGGTAAGGCCGATGACGACAAACAACGGGAGACAATACGGCGAAAGGAACCCTTTGAACGAAATATAAAACATTACAATATATTAATTGAAGTCTGAGTAACGCGGTCGACATGGGTACAATCGTTGGCCTACTTATAATCGGATCGAATAACTCGTTCCTAATTAAGGTTGATAAATATAATACGAGTGTATAAATTGTTTTTAGGGTTGAACCCTTGATATCACTCGTTACGTTCTATAAGCCGTAATATATATTAATTATGAAGGATATAATTTACATCATTATATTATTTTGACTATTCAGACTGAACCTATAAGAGGGTACATAACAAGTATGAAAAAATATATAATAAAAACATTTCGTATTAATATTTGGTTAACTAAGAGAATCTTATCGCGATAGATATTCGAAACGGTTAATAATAACGGGAGAGTTTTAAAAAATAACGGGTCTGGAAGGAAAATACGTTGAAAACGTATAATTAAGGGTATAACAGCTTATACTGCTGAAACGGTAAAGATATTTGAAGTGGGGTAATATCTCAAAACTTGGTCAACTAATTAACTAACTCGGAAAAAAATGAAGGCAAACATAGGTTTATGACCTGGGATATTACTTTATCGTTTACGGGAGTGTGATAAGATGTGCTTACCGTTTTCGAAAACTACAACCACTTGTCTTAGTAATACGCGTAAGGTGGGCGAAATAACAAAAAAAAAATTGCTAAATATATTATAAGAAAGGGTGAATCTACGATCAGGTCTCTTATAAAATAAATTTGTTAATCTTACTTTACCATACACTTTCCAACAAACGCGATATTCTTAGGTACGGTGAACGCGAATATAAATAAGGGGTAATTGAAGGTTAAGGAAGCGATCGATATAAGATATACAGGTATCTTTAACCTATAATAGGGAAAGTTTACTTTTGTTTTAGCTACCCCTAAGTATAAAACCGTCCCTAATAATGTAAAAAGTCTACGAAATATATTTAGATGCAGGGTATTTCAATATAAAGCGGCGGTATATCTTATAAAAAGGCCCTTTATCGTTATGAGTGGCGCTAATAGTAATATAACTTAAGCCAGCACCATTATAAATATTAACTATATTAATAAGGGGAAATTAATACGATACGAAACGTTAGGGGGTAAATGAGCGTAAAAATAGAAATAAAAAAAACTGTAAATAAATATATTATAAAAGGAGCGATATGAGTAAGTGGTATTAGGGGGAAATTGGCGATATAGGAAGAAAAAGGGAGAGACTTTTTATAAATTACGATAAAAATCGTATTTATAAATATAATTAATCTGGAATCGGCAAGGTTTATACGTTATACGACACGTTAAGGGGCGCGTTATACAACGTCAGCAACTTGGAGCTAAAACGACCGATACGTTATACGATACGTTAAATGGACATGTTATATGACGCTGGCAGTTTAAGGTTAAAGCGTCCGATACATTATACGATATATTAAAATGGCGCGTTATATGATGTTGCTGGGTTAAGGTTAAACCGGTCTAAATGTTATACTATATGTTAAGGGGGTACATTGTACGGCACCGGCGACTTAAAATCAAACCGACCTAAACGTCATTCGGTACGTTAAGAGACATATTATATAACGCCGAAGACCTAAGGTCAACCCAACTTATATATTATACGGCACGTTAGGAGGTACGTTATAGGCCCGCGCTCAGCCCGTGTATTAAACGGGTACAGCCCGTATCTTACGTTTAACCAACGGGATACCGCGGCCCTTAAATCTTTTATTAGAAAGGGGGGCATATTATAAACTTAGGCCATTGGATATTTAATCTATAGGTCACGAGATTATACACGTAACGGGATATACAGTACCCGGCCTAGGCGCGGTCCGGGCGCGGTCCACATACCGCATATACGAGGACACGTAACGGGCTATACACTAACCATACCTATAAGTCCTGCACGAAAGACCACTGTAGCCTCTTCTAGTCTTCCACCTATACCTCAATATTAAACTATATTTAGCATACACTTGACTTACTATCGTAGGTTGTACGATAGCATTTTTTACTTTACCAGTAATATACCTTTCCCTTTTACGCAACACATTATCTAACAGTTTACACTCCTCAAAAAAAATTTGTTATTATTATCGCCAACCCAATCCCTCATTTGGAAAATAAATATTAATATATTTACCGAGGTTAATAAGGTTATTCTCAACATAATCTTAAGTATTTCGAAGTTATGAATTCACTATTAAGAAGCATGTAATTTCTACATACACGTTCTATCAATATATATGTTAATATTATCCGGGAGAAAATGTGTTTTAGGTACGTTTATAAAATAACGTATAACTCATTTAAGTTTTGTTATAAGATTAAGGGTAAATGTAAATTATAATAACGGTTGAAATCCTGTTAACGAATAGTTAAATAATGATATCAAATATCGTATTTTCGTTGTTAACGTTATACACCAGAACTTCTATTATGCACATACCCTTTTGAACCTTAACCCTGATATAAATGAACTTGTTAAAAGGCCTTTGAAAGCGTATCTTACCTTCGATGCTAAAGACCGAAGTAAATAACCCAGATTTCAAACCGTTTATAATATCAATAAACGGTTAGATTGCGTGTGAGCCTAAGTAGTCGATGTTAAAAAGGTTATAAGGGTTTATCGTACCACTTACAGCAAAATTAATACGCGGGGTAGTAATAGCTTCGTGTCATCCACACCAATTCGTTTGGGGAATTTATGCGCCGTATAACTCTTGAATGAATAGCGTAATAACGGAGTAAAGAATAAATTAATAATAAGCGTGTATGTTGCGGCTAATGAACAAGTAAAGGGCTCAATCAGATGCGATTGAAAACTTGGTTAAAATGGTTAAAATTTATCGGTAAGATTCATTGTACCAGGCCTATTTACGTAAATATAATAGTAGAAGAGTTGTAGTATATATTAAAGATAGATGAATAGAAAAGAGAAGGGGCATCCGAAGAGTGTACGCGTTAGGTGAAAGCTTATAAGCTCTCACCCAGGCAGTAACACTTTACCATACACTCTATTACTCTCCTTTTTAGACAGTGGTATTCTACTATACACTCTGCCAATACCCCTTCAAGGTAGTGGCACGTTATTATACAATTTACAAAAATGTACCTTATTAAGTAGTCCGTAACCTTGGACTTCGAAAAAGCGCAATTTACAATGTAACCGATTATCAACGATAAATATATATAATAATATCCATGTAAATAATATTTTTTTTTCTTTGGTGCGATTTTTATCCGAAGTTCAATAGTAATAGTTTAGCCTATCAGAGTCCTAATTCATAGCTTATTAATATTTTTTGTAATTTAATTCGTTTAGAATTCTGATAAGCAGTTCTAGTAACGACCATGGTTCTAATACAGTGCAAAATGTATTTTTTGCAGTTAGGATTTTTCATAATAATAGTATTTATAATGTAAGAATCAATTAATTCAAGTAATTAGACGCAATATTAGTCGGAAAGGTCATTGAACCCTATAGAGGTGTAATTATAACAGTATTATTATCGGTATTACTTATTTGAAGGTTAGTATAAAAAGATATATCGCCATCGATTTATACAAACCTTGTTTTATCCAACCATGCGCCTCTACTTACAAAGTAAATTTATAATTAACCAATCGGTGAATATATTCCCAAACTACTATACCAATGAATAATTCAAAACGCTCTCTAGGTTATGTTACATAACTAATGTTACGTTTTAACCGCTCCTAAAATATATAAACCGTAAGAATAAAGGCGTAAAGCGCCATTTGATGTGTTAACGTAACGGGATGTACAGTGCCCGGCTCGGGCGCAGTCTGAGCGCGGTCCGTGAACGTCACGTTCGAGAGCACGTGACGTATCATATATAGACTATATACATAAGTCCTGCATAAAGGGTCTTTACTGCGTTTTCCAGTCTTTTTTAATATTTTAATTATTAATTTCATATTTACATATCCATTATATCTTCATATAATACACTATAATATATAATTAAGGTTTCTTCCTATCTTTTTGAAAGTATATTACCCATAATTAATCAATCTATAGTATATATTAACAACTTTGCGTTATATTTGAACATTACAAGGAGGATGAGCTGTTGTCGAATACCTAGTTATTTACCCTATGAAATATACCCTTTACTCTTTTTAAGCTAATTTAAACCGGTATATATCGCCTATACAATACGGTAAGCTATATTATGTTTACGTTGAAATAAATTTAATAACCCGTGTAATGGATCTTTGTACTCGACTTGGTATATTTTCCCACGTCCGATTTTGATTAAGTTGTTATTAAGATTTAATAACCAGAATCCGACAAAACGACTCCTCGGACAAATTTTCTCAGGTCTAAAAGTAATCAAAACTGATACAACCAACCGAAATTAGATAAATATTCTTTCATTTAGGTGGCGACGCGCTAAACGGTTAAATTTCTATTTAATACGGTAAAATGTTAATTGGGGAAGGTATGCACGTGTTTTACTATGTATAGGGTCATTACACGCCGTCTACTAAGTATGCTGTTACGGTATATTACGAATTTAAAAGGCACGAGGAATTGTAGGACACGAATTAGTTTTTAAAATTATATTAAAGCCGCGTTTAATAACTTTTACCACGCGAATAAAGTTTCGGTCGAATTCAAAAGATTGTTTATAAACGATGAAAACTTATAGGTATCGTTCGTTATTAAATTAGAAACGCTATTAGTTTAAATGATCGATTTTAATTAGCCTTCAACCGTGAAACATAATTATTTTCATTGGTACTTTTTTGAAATGTCCGAAAAAAACTCATTACGTTAAACGTTAACCATATAAATTATATAGCAACCTTAGTAAAATGATTACAATTTGTTGTCGGGTTAAAAATTTTAAATTAAAAATAAAGTTTCAATCGATAATTATCGGGCTTAGTAGGAATACCATCACCTAATTAAAAAAATAGTTATAACGGGGGTTTACGCCGTTTAGATATCGTCGTTAAAAGGTTGCGGTAATTACGATCGGTTATTTCAATAAGCCCGCTCGGTATTAGCTTACGACTAAGGACGTTGGACGACGTAGATAACGACGAAGAAACGCCGGGCTAGGTAAACTATTAGGCATTTCCTATACTATAGCTTTTCAAATTACTTCTAATGAGGTTGCAAACTCCGCCCAGCTTTTCCTTTAACGTAAATATATGTGGTTAAAATCGAAAAGGTAAATATAAATTTCCCATTATTAGCGATGAGAGAAACCTAATTTTTAAATATAGTTTCGTTTAGGAGTTACATGACTTTACCACCGTAAGTGTAAAATCGAGTACAAAAGAGTTCGATTTGATTAAAATATATATAAACCAAAATTTATGTTTTGTCTTTATATTTCATAATACCCATTTTCCAAATATCCACGTTAATTTTAGTTATAATTTCTGTTGTATTTTTAACGAGTTTATGATATAAAGATGAGCAATGAAGTAAATTAAACTATTATATTTTCGAAATCCGTGTACAATATTAGGGTTACTGCGACATATACGTATTATCTATATAGCTGAGTTTCGCGTGAATATTCATAAATAGTCGAACCCGATATTAATATATATCATTCACGAAATAACGCGTGATATAATATTTGATATATGATAGATACAATATTAATTAATTAATTTGAATGTTGACGGAAATCACTTAGTAATAAATAATTAAAAAATGTTACTAATCAATATGATCATATTACGCCTTCGATCGAAGGATATTCGGGATATTATGAAATTTATTCTTTTTAGTTCAACGATCCGATTCAAGCGGTCGATGCAACGTATGGGGGATTAGTTGTAATTGTTATAGTCTGACCTACGAAGTTAAGCCAAGTAGGTGCAAAACGGGATTTACTATAAAGGTATAGAGGAAGACTAGAAGAGGTTACCGTAGCCCAACGTGCAGACCTATGGGCATGGTTAATGCCTAGCCCGTTACGTGCCCTTACACGTGCCGTGTACGGACCGTACCCGATCCGCACCCGGACCGTACCCGATCCGTACCCGATCCGTACCCGGACCGGGCCCAGGCCGGGTATTTCCTATCCCGTTACGTATACAATTACGTAATTTATAAACTTAATAGCCAATAGCCTAACTTTATAATATACCCCCTTTTTTGGAATATTATAAGGGTTACGGCGCTCCGTTAAATAAATATCGAACGCGGGCCGTACCCATTTAATACGCGGGTCGGGCGTAAGCCAGTAATACTACGTTTAACGTATCGTATAACGTATTAACCGGTTTAACCTTAGGTTTCCGGCGCCGTATAACGCGTTCCTTAACCTTATTACTAGTACCTTATAACACGCCCATAGGCTAACTATATAATGTATTTCTTTTACTGCCAGCATAGTATAACGTACCTTTTAACGTGTTGTGTGATGTTTTTTTTCACCGCCGATATCGTATAAAGCGTCGTATAAAGTTGAATTTCTGCTTTTAATATTATATAACGCGCTCTATATAATACATAACCCTTATCGAATCCGGTTCGCTAATCTTTATAAATACAGACGCCTCCTATAACCTTTAAAACCTTTTCCTTTTCCCTTTTACAACGTCGCCCTTTTTCGTTAACTACCCCTTTTATAACTATTTCACTTTTTATTATATCTTAACCAGTTATTTCCGCTAATATATTCTAACTTTTTAAAACTTATTATTATAACCGACGTATATAATAGGCCTAATTTAAGTCAAGTTACTGCCGGCGTCCTTAAAAGTAATAACAAACCACATCTTAAGGTATATTATCCTATTATATATTGATACCTTATTACTAATTACCTATTATAACCGCCTTACATTATAGGAAATTTCCTCGTCCTTGAAAATAATAAGGATAAAAACATGATTCTTTTCGTTATAGGTTAAAAACATGTATATATTATATATTAGCCGGGTTTTAAACTTTAGCGTTTCTTTTTTGATGTTCATATTCTTCGGATATAAGCGTATCGTATATATCGAAAGGTTTATAATATAGTAAACTTATGAATAAACCTTATAAAAATCTTAACCTTAAATTAACTTTTTCTCGTAATATATTAAAAAAATAAACTCATTTGTAGCTTTATCCGGTTTGCGTATTTCTCTACGTTAATGAGTTGTTACAGCTGAGTATAAAGATTATATTCTATCCTTTACGATTAAGCGTTAAGGAGATGTCCCGGGTTATCAACCCGTTTTTACCACTGCTTTTTTTAAATTATTTAATTAGCTTACCCCGCTTCGCAATATCGCTTGGGTATGAGAAGTTTTTAATATACCAGTTGAATAAGCCGTTACCCCTTTGGTTTTTACGTTTATATCGCCACCTCCTTCCGGGTCCGTTTTTATTTTAAAAAAAATCCGTTACTCTTTACTATATCGCCTACTTATAAAAATAGGATTTTTTTTAGTTAACCGGGTTTTAACGCGTAACGTTTTCTCCCCAGCCCCCTTTAATTACTGTTATATACCTTTTCGTAATTTTAACTTAAATAGCCAAAATGATATAACTACTTAGGCTATGTTTTTTATAATTAATATAAGTTATAGCTTATAAAATGTAACGAATAACGTTAGGGCTGGATTATGTAATTCCCGATTTCACTCGTATCTTATTTGCTAACCTTAATTAAAAGAGGGCTAATCGGGTCGACTACAAACGGGCGTAAAATCGTACCCGAGCCGATTACGTTGCCCGAGCCTGAATTAATATGTTATGGTCCTTAATAACCCGTTTAAAGGGTCGTTTTTCTCGCCCCGCCCCCCGCTCTGTTTTTTGTTAGCCGTTATCGTCGACCTTTTTTAACGTCCGTTTTTCTTCTTATTATCCGTTATCGGCTTTTCCTAACGCTCGCCCCTTTTCGCGTTATTCTTTATCATTGGCGTTACCTTGTATTCGTCCCGCTTTTTACCAACCCCCTTTCTTAACGCTTATTAGTTTCCGTTCCACATTTCATCGTCCCCCTTCCTCCACGTTACCTAATATCCGAAGCTAATTATAATAGAGCCCCTAAAGTTAATAACACTGGTATTCATTAAACTATAATAAAAATATAAATAATAAATAGGTAAATATTCGCTAAGTCGTGGTAAAAGTCGCTTTACAGTCAGATATATATCCGAAAATATCGGGTAATATTTGCCTAGCTGCACCTATTATATTATAACCTCGTTCAAAAAATTATTTACAAGTAAAATATTATTTTTAAGGTATAGGCGGTTCGTCCCGCGTTTATCTCTTAATATAAACTTAACGCCAACGTTAAAATACCGAGTTATTGTTTACCCGAATATCTTTCTATTTCGGCTAATATAAATCTTTTATTTAACTAATACAAACCGAATTTCGCTTTACCCCGTTTTTACGGTGAGGATTTCCTATACTTCAAATTCTTTATATTTACCTTTTTCTACGTTGTTCGTAATTGAAATTAGTCTCGGGCGAATATTGGATAAAATTTATAAAGGAAAAAGATCTAAAACCATCCGTTTACCAAAATTTATATAAAATATAAAATATTTATTAAGGATGTTTAATACGACATTAAACGGATTCGAAATATCGACCACTCAGTATTAATTATAAAGTTAATCGAACTTTTTATTCGGACGATTGATTTTAATATTATGGAAACCGAATTAAACTTAATCCATTACCTTTAATAGTTTCACCGGATATCGTTTATGGTTTGCCGCTGTTTTTATTATTACTTAATATAAATTATCACAGCTTAAGTTAACTTTACCCCTTTACGTATATAAGCTAAAAACCTAACAACTCATCCCGTTAGACTACTTAATAATTTGTATTTTCGTTTACCTTTAGGATAAGTGATATTTCGTACGTATTTATTAAACAGTTTACGTCAAACCCGTTAACCGTCTACTTTCGGTTATTTAACGCGAATAGATTAACGGGTAAATATAAAACCTAATTATATTACGAAAAGGCAACAACGATACGTAAATATTTTCAAACCTTTTAGTTTACCTACTCAATACCATTATTTGTTTATAGGTAATACGTCGTGAATAAAAGTTATTTGACTCCTATTACGGAATATAAGGTCGTTTAAAATACGCTTACTTAATTCGAACCGCGATTATTAATGATAGAAACTGGGAATTTATAAAATCTCCATTATATATTCCGAAAGCTCTCCATATACGCATCGGCAAGTATAAGTTATATAACTTTTAACTAAATAAACTTGAAAGGGTGATCCGTAATAATTAGCAAATATCGAGGACAGTTATTAATAGTTAGTAAATCGATTATAAAGTCGATCGAAATACATGCTTAATACCAGTTTAAAACAGGGAAGGGTTAAAGGAAATTTTATTATAAGGTACAACGAGGTTTAGTCCCGTTATAATATAAATATATTCGATATAAACTTGGAATATTGACGATTAACCCCTTTTAATAGTCATCCTGTTAAAAAACGCGAAATAAAATTTGTTACTCGAATAACCTATAATAAACGAATCGTATATTTATTATAAGATTTTCGTCGTTAATAGTTTCCAATTCTATAGCTATAAACGATTACGGTAATATAATATACCCCGCTAGTTAGTCCCGTAATTCGTAATTTATACTCATTGTCTTACCTTAGGTGGAAAACGCCTGACTCCATAGAAAAATGTTAAAAGATAAACTTTATATAACTAGTTGTTTATTATTTTTTAATTTTCAAATTCGTTAATTTACCCGGGTCAAAAATACGGGAATTATTAGACATTAATAATACAGAAGAGCCTAACGATAGTCGGGATCAAAATAGTATTTTCGGTATCGTCGTATTAAAATATCCTAACGTTATTCCCGATAACAACTTGAGTACGGACTAGGCTCGAGGCGGTATCGTTTTCGACGACCTTTCGAAAACATTCGACATACCTTTAAAATACATATCGTCGTAATTCAATAACCGAACCTTCGTCTTATCAAATTTATTTATATAAACTGTCGTAATTTATATATCTTCAATATATAAGTACATTGATATTATATTTGACATAATAATAAAAATAGGCTAAAAAGACTCACGCACAGCGTTCATTGATTTAAGGTTTATTTTATAATTCAAGATTTAACCTATCCGGATAGGCACCCTAAGTTATAAGCTTGTATTATAGGTAGTATTAAACAAGCAAAAGAACTTTAGCTTATTTAACCCAACGTTTCGAAATTAAACGTGGTAAAGAAAATTATTTTCATTTTTTATAATTCGTTAAGATCGTAAACAGTATATGTATACTATATATTCGGAAGACTACACCTTTAAATAATATATCACCGTAAAAAGCTTTTTATCGTAAATAGTATAATTACGTTTCGCATTTATTAATCGTATAGAGTAATAAGTTATTAGCTTTCAAATACTATTTTTATCTCGTTACGATGAATACCATTTAAACGCCGTTTCCGAATAGTTATTTTTTACTATTATTAGCCGATTTTAAGTTCAATATATCAAAATCGGGGCTGTAATAAAGGTAATTTTCAATGTTTAAAATTTATATTGTTCCTGTTTCGTCTAAAATTAACGAATACCTTATTTTGTGAAACGAACGAGATAATCTGTTAATTAGGAGAAATTATTGATAAAATTACAATAAAAGTTGGTAAAACCCAGAAACCTTCAAACTTTTCGAATAGTATGTAGTAACTCCTACTCGCGAATTACCCGGACATTTTCGGGGTCGACCCGAATACCTACTCTAACCGTTATAATAAAGCCTAGGTATTTTACATTTGTGACTACGAAGTTACACTTTTTCAAATGTAAATTCAGCCCCATTTTAAGAAAACATTTTAAAATTATACGAACTTTCGTTATATAATCCTACTTAATTCTTAAAGAAAAACCTAGAAGTTCATTTAAATACGTTATAACGAAATTATCCAAAATATTCGTTATTATATAATTAATATATTGTTAAAACGTCGTTAGTGTTCCCGTTAACCAAAAAGTGGTAACTAATCATTTAAATGACCTAAACCGCGTACGAAACGTCGGTTTTTTTTTACCCGGGTGTAATTCGGATACGGTATAAGACCGTTCGAATATCTAAGTTCGTAAATTATATAGACTTCAACAACGTACGTAAGGTTTCTTTAATTAAATTTCAAGGAAAATAGTCTTACTTTATAATTTTATTCAATACCCGGTAATCGATATGAAACTGTTACCCCTCTGCTAGTTTCAAAATAAGTAATACCGACTTTATAATCGATAAATAATTTATTTAAACCTAATCTTTATTTATAAACTTCGTAACCTATCGTTAAAACTAAAAAGGTTAATTTTGTAATATCGAGTATAATAGCCTTTGAAGTCGTTTTAGTAAAATTTTATCTTCTTTCAGTTTAATATAAATGTGGCAATTGAATTTCCTTTTATATAAGGGTAAAGTTATAACTTTATTTTTATTGAATAAGTCGGGAAATTTAATTCATTTTAATGTGAAAACGTAATTAATCCTTTTACTTTTTAACCGTAATTGTCGTCGTCGTTTTTAAAATCCGTGTTATTTTGTAAAGGTTTATGGTAAAACTTTACTTCTAACATAAACCCTCTGACACCTTCTATTTAATCACGGGTATTTAGTGTGATGATTACAATATTATATATACCTTCGTGTCCTCCAGTTTCGTAATACGTCGTAACCGCTTATTTTACCGCCGCCGTATAATATCCCTATACGTAAAGGAACGTATATTGACTATTTCTTATCTATATTTTCTTTGCTTCAAATATAAATATAATCGTTTAACGCGTCGTTACCCACGTAAAAGCATATTTGTTGAATTACGATTAGTTATATCGTTTTCACCTACTTTAATCCGGTGAAAACTTAACGCGAGTCGCGGTTAATTCGGTTTCAAGCTATTAAATTTTCGCTACGATTTAAATGAAGTTAAATGTAAAGTCGATAATTAAAGTCGATTAATCCGGTTATTATAATTATTTTATAGCCGACGTAATATAATTTATGGTATTTTGAAACCGAAAAATATCGGTTTGAATTGTTATTGAAAAGATGAAGGGTATATTTATAGAAGCGAAAATTTAGGCATTCATCGACAGCCATTTTCCCAGTTAATGTTAAAATGTATCGTAAAATTATTAACGTTTATTATTGATTCGTTTACATTAAGTAATATTGTATCTATAATTTAAAAAATAATAATAATATATTATAATCCGACTTACGAAGGTAAACCGAGTAAATGCTAAATGGGAGTTATTATTAAGGTACGGAGAAAAACTATAAAAGGTTACCGTAGCCCAACGTGTAAAACCTATAGGTGTGGCTAGTACCTAACCCGTTACGTGCCCTTAGACGTGCTGTACACGGACTGTGCCCAGGCCGGGTACTGCCCATCCCGTTACGTACACAGTCATGTAACTTATAGACTCAATGGTCAATGGCTTGAGTTCATAACAGTAATTAACTTTTGTTATAAGTTTTTATGAAATGACGCGAATTTTGTCATCGATGGCGCCAACAGTCGTAAAGAAGAGAGAGAATTAGTTTTATCTCCCGTCCAAGTTGGTGAAGCTTCGAAATCTATTAAATAAAAAGAAGATAATAACTTTTCCCCCATATCAGGGGAATACTTAATTACCATATTTATATCAAACCAAACGTAAAAGTATTTTTGTCGGGAAAACTATAGGATTCGTTATATTCGATATTACGAAATTGTTTTTTTGAGCTTCAACGTTAGGTTATCGAGTTAATAAATAGAAGTTATATCCAGGCGAATTTTTCATCGATTACGACGCCAGTGTTATTAATTTTGGAACCTGTGGAGGGTGGCGGAGGGGTAAATTCTTTTCGTCGATTATTCATTTTTCAATAAAATTACCAATGAAAATAGGTTTTCATTACCCTTATTAAAAAAAACCCTACGCACATTATTTAAGTTGACCCAACTAATACAACTGCATATTCAAACCTTTTTTTACTGTATTGAAGTTATGCTCATATAAAAGAAATTAACGTCTTTTTATATTCGTTTGAATTCATTCGAATAATTAATTACTCCTTTTAGGCTAGTGGAAACTATAACGATATTCCAACGTTATATTAATTATATAATAGCGAATATATCAAATGATTTCGTTATGATTTATATGAATAACTTTCTATTCCCTCCTTCTGGTACCCAGCAGGATTATATAAAGAAGCTTCGCGTAGTTTCGAAACTCATTTTCGATGCTATATTGAATTTATTTTTTCAAAAATGAAACTTCGTGGTAAATTAGGTAAAATACCTTATTTTTATTGTAACGGTCGGCGCATGTATTCGGGTCAACCTCGAAAAATTCCAGGCTATTCGCGAATGAGAGTTTTTATATACCGTTTAAACGGTTCTCAGTTTCATAGGATTTATTAACTTTTATCGAAACTTTATTGATATTTTTCTCAATTATCCGAGTACTTCATTCAATTAACAAGATAAGGAATTTGGTGTGCTTAGACTAATTGGGATAAATATTCTTTCAAACGTTAAAATAGGTATTCATTACAGCCCCTATTTTAATATATTATGACCCAAACAGACTAATAGTGGTAGAAACTAACTTTTTCAAAAAAGCTTTAAAAGGGTTCTTTTTGTAAAGAAATAAAAAAGTTATTCTTAGGTCAGTCACTTATTATTCTATACCATTATCGGACGCGAAATATTGTTATGTTTTCTAGAGTAAAACGCTTTCCGCGGTGGTATTTTGTTTAAAGACGTGGTTATCAGAATTACATAATATTCGTACCCCGTTTACTATCCTTATTAATCATAAAAAATTGGAGTATTTGGTTACCTAGTTTAATTTCGGAACGTTAAATTTGTTAGGCTGAAATTCAGCCTCAATTTTAATACTACATAATTTACCAACAGGTAGTTCAATATATTTTCCGGAATATATTAACCTGTAAATTACCAAAAAAATCAGAGGTTAAGAAACGCCTTACGGTAGTCTTTTTACATATATTTCTGATTCTACTAAATATAGTAACGATAGAATCGTATATAATGAAAACCTATATTGTGGCGGAATATACAAATAAATTTACTAAGATAAAAACCTAGTTATTAAATCGCGACGACATACACTTAAAGAGCGAGGCGAAGGATATCAAGACGTCAATTGTTACGACATCGTTTTAGGTCCGGCCCGCGTTCATACCGCTTACTTTAGTAACGCCAGGCAATTAACCTATTTTCGGGTCTAATGCTTTTAACGAAATCGTAAAACTAAGGTGTAATAACCAACCCGTTATATGCGGTTCGACGTTAAACGATTATGAAAAGCGTTAACAATTTCTCGGTTAAATTAATATATTCGGTATAAATTACGAATTATAATATCGACCTAAAAATACTTTATGTGAACGTAATCGTTTGTAAGGCTCGAATTAAAAACTATTAACGAAGAAAATTGTATAATCAATCCCCAATTCGTTTATTATACGATACCTAAGTAAAAATGTCTTGTTTTGGGTCTTTTAGCATAATTACTATTCAAAAGGAATAATCGCTAATATTCGACGCCTATATCGAATATAAACGTAATGAAACGGTATAAAACCTCGCTGTACCTTACGATAAAGCCTCTTTCAATACCCTTCCATCTTTAATCGTTACCAGTCTCGTATTTCTGTTGGTTTTACAATAGATTTTCCGATTACCGATAACAACTTACAGTACTTATTAATTTTTATGAAACAACTTTCCAAATTCGTTTAATTAAATGTTATGTTTCTCATAACTGCCTAGGCATATACGGAACGCTTTCAGGATATATAATTACCATTTTATATGTTTTTAATTCGTTATTAACACTTGCGGCTTCAGTAAGGTACCTGTTTTTTATTTACTTAGTACCTTTCAAGAGGTGTTAAATCACTTTTATTAACGGTATACTCCTTATAAACAAACAACGATATTAAACAGGCAAATGAAAAAAATAAAAGTATTTACGAATTATCATTGACTTTTCGTAATGCAATAGAGAATTATATATTTATTTTCCTTTTTATACTTTTGTACCATCTTTTATCAAAATAAACTTGTATCACTTAGCAAGTTACATAAATCAATCATACGGATGTCGATAAGGTTAAAGTTTGCTTTAGCTTTAGAAAAGAGTTTTTTTTATTGGTATCGAAGACTGTCATTACCGTTGCTAGCTTTATTATTTTCCATATTTTGGAATCCCCTTCTCCTTCCTCCTTTTCTTTAAATATATCAAAAACCTCGGCGTTGACGTTGACGTTTAGATTCATGAATTGATTTAGGTTGAGGGTGGTAAGCGGTTTCCACTTAGCCTTAAATAGGGTACCTTTGGTTTTACTTTTAAGGGTTAAAGGTAGTGGTATTAAACTTGAAAGTGTTAACATTTTGGAAATAATATTGTTAGTTTAACTACGCAGCGACTAATAGGTTTTATAAGATTATAAAAACGCTTAGTTACAAAAATGTGGACTTATCAACGTTCAAAGCACTTAAACGGAATTTGCCTTTACTGATAAACATATTTTCAGATTCATTGAAGGTTTCAATTTACTTTTAAATAATATTAAAACTTCAATTTTCAGGTTTTTATAAGCGTGTTTTGCCTAAACGGTCAGCTAGTATTTTACGTTATTAATTTCGCTACGGCTTTTCACGATGTCATCTTCTTCAAAAGCATTATAGCGAAGGAAACATCAGAGGTATTACGTACTTTATGGATGAATACGTACCTGGGGTTACCAAACGTATTCATTTACGATACCGGTACCAACTTTGCTACAATAATGTTTTAATTAATATTTAGTCGATAGAAATTTAATAAAATCGATATTTTATCAATACTGATCAAGGAATTAGTAAAGTCGAATAAAATTATGCTTTTTTACGAAAGTTTTACAATATTTATACCATGAAAATGAAACGTTTTCCAAATCAAAAAGTATGGTTTTGAATAATGGTTAGAAGCATTAACAATACTATTAGCTTTAACGGCCTCATACTAACCTTGTTAGTATACAGGCCCTATCTATATATAACGACTAAATATCCATTATCGCCAAATACCCAAAAGCATGTTGTAACGTATAATAAAGCCTGAAATTATTTGAAAAAAGGAATCAGTATACCTCGAGGTTATCCATACCATGAATATTACGAAAAAAATATCGATAACAAACGTGCTATCCCTGTCCTTTTCGAGTGAAATTCTTATGTGAAGAGAGCCAGGCGAATGGAATATACCTTATAAGATATTAAGTATCACTAACCACAACATGGTGGTTAAAATCGCTAGCGATTTTATTACTTTCCAGATTATATAGGTCAAAATATTTAAAGAATATTTTAACTCTGATAAAGATTCCAACGTTAATGACCCCTGAATCGATTAAATTAACTAATATAATCCCCTTGAACCAAACGTTCATATATTAATAAAACTCTGACGGAGTGGGGGACTATTTTAAAAGAACATATATATTAAATAGCACGACGGTAACGATCATTGTAAGCTTGGCAAGGTATATTTAACAAAGTCAGTGTTTTAGAAGGAGAAATATGACGAAGAACTTGCCTTTAAGTTGTGTATTAAGGGCAATATTAATATACCGGGTAAACCCTTTCATGAAAACGACCAGATAGAGATTAACGGCTTTTTTACTCGAGGAGTTGTTTAATTCGTGTTGTTGACGTAATTTGAAGATTAAAACATCCTCATTTTTAAGTTGATGAAAATTTACGGGGTTATGAGTAAAACCACGAACCGGTCATACGCAAAGTTACGGTTATTCTTTTAAGAATATGGTGATATAGGTCAAAATTAGATTTTTATTGAATCGCTCATAATTTATGAAATTAGATAGCGTTTAATTGTCGTAATTATGATTAGTTTCATATTTAGTGTAAACCGTGAGTTACATTTAATATCCGGGATAAAACGTATATTTATATAAAATTCATTATCTATTCTCAGAAGATTATGTTTTTGTGATTGTTAAAGAATCTAAAGGATAAGTTTCTGATCTATATAGTAATACATTATATTAAACATTCATATGGATTGGCCAAAATAGGCATTTATTGGTTTTTAACATATGAAACGCGCTTTAAAAACAGGTTAAGTATCAAAATTTTGACGTTTAACTCGTGCCTGTTAATTACGTAGTATGAAAGCATTGATATTATAGGTATACAAATCAACGATACCTTGTTCTTCAGAAATACTGAGTTTATAGCGGCGAAATAGCGTATCATCGAAGATTTAGTTTTTAAAAAGTATAACCGAATCGAAACCTTGGTAAAAAGTATATAACTTAACTTGAATAAATAGTTCATCCATATTTATGGTGTTAAGACTAAAACCGGAACGTATATTAGCCTACGTTAAACAGAGTAAGCCACGAGCCTAACGACTACCGAAAAGGACGACGAGCTAAGATTATAACGATACCTGGAGCAGAAGGCCCGTATAGCCTACATAGTTACGCTGTACCAACCGGAGGCATCGTATGACCTATCTATCGCGGTATATATATAGGATTTACAAAAAGAAAACTTTAATAGGTTGAATAAAAGGATATAATAATTATTGAATAACTTAAAAAAGGTATTAATATGGTTTCGGTAAACTTGATTGCAGCGAAGTTAATGAGTTTTATAGACAGCTCCTTTATTAATAATACTGACTTTATGTTATAAATCGAGTTTTTGTTGGTAGGGCTTTGGACGTTGCAACGTTGTCGATTCGATTAGTAGAAGTAACAGTAGTATTGCAGTAGTCAGGTGGTGAATGTTTTGTTATGGGTTTGGCAGACCGCTAGCCGGTATGCAGTAATTTATATGGCTAATTGCTTGGCTCGTACCCTAGTATAAAGTGGGTGTATACTGTATTTGCTGTACAGCTAATACAATAAGCCTACACAAAACAATACATTATACTTGCAGTTAGTATAGTCAACTTTACTGTAAATAAAGTTAACGTACTTTACTATAGATACTATTATTCCAATACTAGCGGCTTTTTTGTTTGTATGTACGCGTTAGTGTGGTTAACTAATATTTTCTGGTAAATGTTGAATTGCGACGTCGTTAATTAGACAAACCCCCATTAACTTCAATTCATCTCTGTAACTAATTACGCCTATTTATACTTAATTCAACCCCGATTACCGTTAATTACTTTACGGCCCCGAGGTACGACTTTATCGACTTTTACAAAACGTTCTTCCGTTACAGGCTTGGGGAAAAACCTATTTCAGCCGCATTAATCAAATATATCACCATCGTAAATCCCTTGGTATTTTTTTTAATTTACCAATATATCACTGACCGCTATCGTTACGTGTTTTGGCTTTGCTGGGCCGCCTATTAACGTAACCCTGGATACGTATAGTTAGTTTATTGTTGTTTATAAACCTTCCAAGGGCTTTATTTGGCGATACCTTCGTTATAACCTTAATAGGATTATTCTTACCATTAATTCATCAGAATTCCTTAATCTCTTTCACTTTGTAGGCTTCGCGAAGTGTTATTACGTCGATTATAAAGCTTTTTTCGCTGGTGGTTACGAGCTTCGAAAGGTAATCGAATAGGCTTTTCGAGTCGGTATAGATTACCACCAGGATAGGAGAAATCCTTAGCTACCTGGTAATAGCATTAAGACTTTTCTTTAATACCATATCTATATTAAAGCCTGCTATTATCCCGTGAAACTCCAAAGTTAACACGCTTTATGTAATCCTTTTATATTTGAAAAATATTCAGTAAATTAGGTGAACGATAATATTGAATTAATCTTCTCGCCTATTTTTATTAACGAAGATTATTAGGAAGCCGATTTGTAAAGATAAATCGGTAGTATTTTTAAAAGATCTATTCGTAAAGATTATTAATTTATCCATTAATAAGTCGATTGAAACTATATTAGTTATTCCATTTAAATTTATATATGTTATTTAATCCTTTTATTAAGCGAGTTAAATTCGTTACCTATTAGATTCTATATTTACGGTACTATAAAAAGGTTGTATAAATCCTCCGGTTAACACAAGGTGGCAATATAGTTATTACAGGTACTGTTGGAATAGTACTACATGCAGTACAGTAGGTCAACTTTACTTACAGTAAAGTCAACTGTACTGCAAGTTGAGTGTATTGCTTTGAGTGGACTTACCGCATTGGGTGCAAGTCGAGTGCAGTACGCTACACTTCACTCTAGGGTATGGGCCAGGCAATTGGCCGTACAAATTACAGTGTAGACCGGCTAGCGGTCTGCCAAACCTAAAACAATACATTCACCACCTAAACAATGAAATACTACTGTTACTTCGATTACGATTCGAATGGACAACATTACAGCGATCTAAGGCCCTACCAACACTAATCAGTACTTATTGGGTTAAATACAGATTAGCTAAGTAGAAGAAGAAGCTACTTTCTGGTTACGATTTATGGCCACGGCGGCTAGGATAGAGGAAAGATTCTTGCAAGAGACCTCTATTAGTACTGTGTTAGTCCACAACAGCAGAAAAATAGAGAAGACTTTTAGGTTGCGTCAGTCCACAACGGCAATCTAGAAGTAAGCAATGGTATCGTTACTTAAAAACACTAAGAAATCTTTACGATTCTATTTTAAGAGCGTTAAGATTAACTATCAAAAGTCTTAAAGTTTGGCAAATTGGTAAACGGTTAATTTAGTACTACTATGGGTGCTACTACTGTAAAAATGACTAAGTCTCCACGCCAAATAACCTATAACAATAAACAACCTTCGCACTTTACTACCAATAACGACCTTTGACCTTACCCTTTACATCAAATCTTTGCCCCTACTTCACTCTTTTCACTTTCCCCCCGCTAATTTAATCGTCAAGTTCGCTATTTTGAGCGAAAACACCAAGAATCTCCAAATCGCTCTGAAAAAGCCACGTTGCGCAACCTTATGCTAAGCCACTAAGTCGCCAAGCCACCAAATTTCTATACGACTTCATGCCAAAACACCAAACCCCTACGCCTAGGATTACCAAGTCCCTCGCACTAAACGCCTACCAAGTCTTATATAGGCCAAAACGTGAATATATTTACCGCTAAAGCTTACTTTGAAACCATTACCGATCCCGTAAGAAAAGAGGCAATTTAAGCCCTGGAAACTGCCTTTATCAAGTATTACGACGAAGACCTTTGGGTATTAGATGTCGATGAAGACCAACCGAAAAAATATCTTACCAACTTCGTTGGATACTTTATCGTTAAATATAATAACAACTAAAATCATAACCGTACTTTTTACGAATATCGCTACTTTTTGAACGACTAGACTATTGATATATATAAGGTAATTTAAAAGGGGGTTAAATCGAAGCTTAAATACGAACCGAAGAAACGAGGGATTAACGTTTAAGTATAAGGTACTATAAAGCTGGCATAAGTCTTCTTCGATCTGTCCTAGCTTAAAAAACGCTCTTAAGACCCACGGCCTGAAAGAAAGGATATTAAAGAACCTTAACGCCCTTGCATACGATTTAGGGGACTTTCCATTTACCCTTAGCTAAGTTAAGCCTTTTTACGCATTAGCGATAAAAAACCTGTTTGTTATGAACTTAGGCTATGAGCCATCAGTCTGAGTCATGAGTCATGTACAGTGGGGTGCATGATGTTGTGTCATGTCCAGCCTTTATAGTGTGGTTAGCGTAATCCAGGACGTCTGGATTATTAGGACTTTTGAAGTTGGCGCAACGGTCAAGAGGGTTGACTCACGTCAACTGATGGAAGCGACGCTAACTGGCTTGAGCTTACTTAGAAAGACCATCATACTGTTAACCAGCTCGACAGTCTAATACCTTCACGCAACAGTGCGGAGTATGTTATTAACGGTGGTAGAGCGCGTAAAACAGGGGCCGCTAATGCGGTTAGAGGTATCGACGTTGGCGTTTTACACTAGTTAATTAAATAGGATCGTCAAGCCTCCCAAAACCTTCAATTACTTATCGCCTTTTAGTAATTTAATAGATAGGCACCTTAAAATCTTTCCCCCTTTAGGTTTGCCTGTATACGAAAGTCTATTATACGTCCTATTACAGGACTTTACCCCTCGGGCCAAGCGACTGGTAATTACCCTTAATACTGTGTCTCGGAAGCTTTAAGGCTTAAATTGCTATGAAATACCAATTAAAACTGGGATGATTATCGCGACCTGCCCCTAAGATCTATCATGATAGTTAATATTAACTACAAACTCTTTATAGACTTCGCTAAAATCTGGAATAACGTAGATAAGTATAACGGAAAGCCTTATAACCTCCTCGATACCAAGATAATACCATTTTTAAACATTTGTAAGTAGATATAGGTTCTTCTTTTAGGGTTGTATTTATTATTACCCGGACTCCTTATAAGGTATGTTTAAAACTATTCCCTAATTTTTTTATCCGAGTTACTAAATTTCGTGAAATTTATAACGGTATAAAGAGTTACTTTAAATACGACATCCACCTTACGCAATATTATACAAATTGGACTACTACGAGATAGGCAACGATAATGTTTAAGAAAAAAGAGGGAAAAACACCAATAGATATGTCTAACCAAATAATTAATAAGTTAATATTATGTTATAAAGTAATAGGAAAAGCCCACGTTGGCGAAGCCACACTTTGTGAATAGGTACAGGCAGTATTTACTGGCGTTAAAGAGTTTTAATACGCTTTATAACGCCTAAATACCACTTATAAAGGTTTCTTTAGCTAGTGGCGTTCCTTGCTTACCACTGTGATAACGCGTATACCAAAATCGTTTAGTATGTACTCCTAAGCCGACAATTTCCCTAATGTAAATGAAGAAAACCTTACGGTAGTTAATTATATCGACCGCAAATACGACTACGGACGCCCTTGACACATAAAGTCTGGCCTACCGGCTATGAACTAAAGGCAATAATCATGTGGGCGCTAATAAGGTTAAGATTTAGGTGGATCTATTAACCGTAAGTATTATCGTCATAATAATAACAATAAATGTTGTATTTATGATAAGTTTAGGTATTAGTTAACTCGACACCCTCCTGCCGAGCGAAAGAATAAAAGGGTGATATATTACGTGTAGTACCCTACGACCTTTAAATAAGATTACTTGGATTAAATTGTAAAGCTTAAGGGTGACAAACTAATTAACGGCGATAATAGCCCTAAGTAAATTAAGTGGCATAAAGATATTACTCTCGGTACGGCTTAGTAATTAGCAGATTACGCTTTCCTATATCATTTGAGTGGTAAAGACCTTTAACTTCATCTCAACCAAGCTCTTAACCCTTTATATACCTTTAACTTTCGCGATCGTTATGCGGACCATACGTTTTAAGGTATTATATTATACATACGGGCAATAAAGTACTTAACAGAAGATGATTCGTATTACATAACACTGCGGAAGAAAAGTATTATAATTACTAAGATGAATTGTTATGATATTGACAAGGTTAATGTTAGCTTTAAACTAAGCGAACAACGATAGTGGCTAGGGATAATATTAATTTAAATTATTGTAGAAGGAATTACGTTTCAAATATTGAATTCACTTATCCCTTTTTTACTTTATTTGGAAAATATAAAGATTTTCGGCATTAATGTCGACGTTAAAGCTGAAGAATTGGTTAAAAACGGTTAAAGGTTTCCCCTCGTTTTTAAGTGTGGGTACTAATGGTTTTATATCCAAGTTCCGGAAATAGTGGTATTCAACTTAATAAAGCCGGAAATACGTTAATTACACTGGCGTTTAAACTACTCAGCTATTAATAGGTTATATAAAGTCCTAAAGTCCGCAGGGTATGAAGATATGGAATACTTTGTACTAAAAGTTGTTTAAAAAAACTTTATTACCACTATTGAACATATATTTAAATCCTTCGAAAATTTGAACTTATATTAAAAGACGATAAGGATATTAATTACGAAATCTTTACTGATTTGTTTTACTTGGACAACAAGCTTATTTTTTACGTTTTTAACTTTATAACCTCGTTTTACGAAGTTAAATTTTTAAAATACCTTTCGGCAAAAAATACATGAAAAGCGTTAAGGATCTTGCAAATTGACAAATACTTAGGTCCACCCTAACGTTGTTGCTTAAAATATCGGTAATAACTTTACAGCGGTAGAATTTTAAGAAAACACTAAGATAATGAGTATTTAATATAAACAGGTACCTATAAAGGCTTACTGGATTAGTGGGAAGGTTAAAAGAGTAAATACCCTACTTGGCCGAACGTATAATATTCTTAAATTGTAAATTAAAAGTTTTACGGATTCGGAAGCACGTTTACAAATAGCAGTGAACGTCTTCAACGATATTATGAACCTGACGGCTTAGTGTTAACGCTCCTGGTCTTCAAGACGTACCTACGCCTAATGAGTAAATCCCCGCCCTCGGCAAGTACTTGAAAACGTGTTACGGCCTACGACAAAGGTTTAAGGGAATTACGAAGAAAATCGGAACGCCGCCAGGTTAATAATACTCTTATCACCAAAAACGGCCCTTCAACAATCGACGTGCTTGCTTTACCGTTACAAAGTAAAGTCCTTGTGTTGTGGGATCCGGGAAAATAGAAAGGCCCGTATAAGATATTAAGTATCGCAAACTCCGAAGTGGTTATTAAAACTGCTAATAGTTTTGTATATTTTCGAACTACTTGAGTAAAGCCTTATATTAGAGTTATTAATAATGAATACCCTTAATCTTAACGATTGAGCTAATACGAACCTCTTTTACCCGTTATCAATAAATTGATTAAATGCCGTCGACGCGGACAAACCACGAAGAAAAGAAAAGTTGAAGAGGATAAATATACACCGAAATATATTTACAATATTACTTAAATAAGTAGGAAAGAAGAGGATAACGTAGACTTGGCACTAAAGCTTCAAGCGTAAGGGATTGTTCAAACCTTCGACAAACCTTGCAAAAAAAAAGTAATAAAGTCGAGATTAACGGCTTATTAACTTGAAGGGTTGTATAAATCGTGTTAAAAATCGATTTTAACCTTCAAACCCCAAACGTTACGATCTTTAATTCGAGGATGATCTACAAGGTTAAAGGAAAGATTATGGGGCGGCCGTACGAAAAATTACACCTAATCGTTTAAAGATACGATGATAAAGGTAAGGACTAGATCTTTATGTAGTCGCCAACGATTAGAAAGATTAGTTAACGCTTGATAATTGCTTTAGTAATACGTTTATTATTTAAGAATAAAGGAAAGTTTACGCTTAATAGTCGTAATATAACGTAGACCTATACATAATTAGCAATGGATCTATAACGGATCATATTACTAAAACTGTCATAGGAATTAGGTATCATTTACCCTTTAAAAACGGTAATACGATATATCAAAACATTATACAAAATAGCTAAAGTAAACTTTATCAATATATAACTTACTAGTTATACTTTAAATTATAGCTAACAATAAATTATTTAGCGTACGACATGAAGTTAGTAGTGACGTAAAAAGTGGATTTCGGCGTGGTAGGTATATAAACTAATAATACCCTTTTCGTTACAACGTTTAGCTTTATAATACTAAAACAATAAGCGATTAAAGACTTTAAATTATGGAATTACAAGTTAGTAATGATATTGAAGGAGGGCAGTCAACTTGACCTCAATAAATCATTAATCCATATATTTAATATTGATATTAACCTTAACTTTCGCCAAAAAGGTTAGGGTATTTTTTTATTTACAATTAACAAGACTGATATGGCCAAGGCCTAACAGTATCCAAAATAGCGTATTCAGTGTATTTATATTGCTACTTTATGCTAACCAAAAGCCTTTTACCATCTTTTTATCGCAATACAAATATAAGACCCAGTAAATGAAAACTTTGACCGGTTAAATAAAAAGCTCGAATAATAAATGCGAAACTTGGACCGTGGAATCGATATGGTTTTAATCGACTTATTGAAGGCCAAATGAATAATTTTTACGAACGAGTCCTTTATAAATAATATCGACTTGTTTTTATAAATCGGCTTTTTAATAATCCTGGTTAGCGAAAATAAGCGGAACGACCAGTTTAGTATTATCGATGGCCTCTTTTACAAAACCTTTGTCAAATATAAAAGGATTATACGAAATGTGTTAACTTTAAATGTCTACAGTATAATGGCGGGCTTTAATCTAGGTAGAACACTATGAGAAACTTTTAACCTTATTACTAAGCAGTTAAAGATTCCTTTTATCCCGGTAGTAATTTATACCGACTCGGAAAGCCTATTTGAATGCTATTCGAAACTCGGTATTACCAGCGAAAAAATGCTTAATAATCGACGTAATGGCACTTCGTAAAGCATACGAGAGGAGGGAAATTAAAGAATTCCGATGAATTGACGGAAAAGATAATTCCGCAAATGCTATAACGAAAGTAATACCAAATAAGGCTTTAGAAAGGTTTGTAGACAGTAATAAGCTAACTATACGTATCGAGGGCTACGTTAATAGGCTGCCCGGAAAGCCCAAATTACGTGACGGGTGGTCAGGGATATTCCGGAAAACTTGAAGTCTTCCAAGGAAGTGGAGCAATCGATAATAGCGATCTGTTTAACTGGTACAACTAAAGTAAAGGCCCGCAAAGGCCTGTGACGGAAAAACTTTTTGTAGGAGTTGATAAACTTGAACCTCAGAGCAACGGAGTAATTAAGGTTAAATAGGGTTAATTTGCATGCAATTGAGTGCAATTCAGTATGAAAGTCAATTGGAATTAACAGGGGGTTGGAAAGTTAACGAGGTCATTATTCAACGTTAACCGGAAAAAATTGGTCAACCACACTAACGTACACGTATAAACTAAAGAGCCGCCAGTGTTGGAATAGTACTACATATAGTACAGTGGGTCAACTTTACTTACACTAAAGTTAACTATACTGCAAGTTAAATATATTGCTTTATATCGACTTACCATATTGGGTGTAAGTCGAGTACAATACGTTACACTTTACCCTAGGGCCCTGGCCAAGCAATTGGCCATACAAATTACAGTGCAGACCGGCTAGCGGTCTGCAAAACCTAGAACAATACATCCACTACCTGATCAATGTAATACTACTGTTACTTCGATCACAATTCGAACCGATAACGTTGTAACAATCTAAGACCCTACTAACAGGTACATTATTCCAGGTACTATTAGGCTTTGGCCATATTAGTCTTGTCGATTATAGCTCAATTAGTACCCTAGCCCTTTTAACGAAAGTTAAAGCCGGCGTTAATACCAAGTATACGAATTAACGATCCGTTGAAGTTAAATTAATTACCCTTCGCCAACGTCATAACCGGCTTGTAATTTCAGAATTTGGAATTCTTAATCGCCTATTATTTCGATGTTATAAAGCCAGTCGTTTTAACGAAAAGGGTATTGTTAGCTTACATACCTATTAAGCCAAAGTCGTTTTCTTCTATCATTAGTAAATACGTGTTGTGTATTAAAGACTTTATACCTAATCGGAATTTGAAATGCAATTAATAGGTTACGAACCAATAAACACCTGCTTTAGCCAGTTCGTATAAAAGCTTATTATATCGTATTATCATACCTAAAGGGTAGTGTAATGATCACACTAAATACCCGTGAGTATATAGAAGGTGTCAGAGGGTTTATGTTAGCAGTAAGGTAGTAGAGGTAACAAAAGGTGCAATATCAAGACTGTGTTCGTGCGAGTGATGATCAGAAGCCGTGAGGCTATTCAGGGTAGACTGAATACTTAGATTGACAACTGAAGAGCTATGAAGGAAATACTATCTATCTTGGTAATGAAAGTGTCCTTATATATCCGCGCCTTCATACGTCTTCAGTGTAGGCTCGACTGGCTCGATACCGAGTCCATCGAGTCTCACACCATGCTGACCCTAACCCTTGTGTACGGTGTGTCTGTTGTGGATCCCTGGTGCCTGCCGAGAGGCTGTGTCCAACCGATTTCCTTTGTTATCTGCTGCGGGGCCGCCGCTGGTGCGCCCTGCAGATGTTGGGTCATAACAGGTAGATAAACCGCAATTCTGTAGCAGTTTTAGCAGTACGATCCGCTATAAATCTGTTACTAATTATATATAAGCTTACGTTATATCTCAGCTATTAAACGTGAACTTACCTTTAGTTTTGGCTAACAAACTTATGATCAAAGTAACTATTAATTGTTAACTAATCTTTTAAATTGCTGGCGATTACATAAAGATTTAGTTTTTGCGTTTATCGTTGTATTATTAAACGATTAGACGTAACTTTTTCTACGGCTGCCCCGTGGTCTTACCCTTAACTTTGTGTATAATCCTGTATTTAAAAATAATAATATTTGGGTTTTACAAGTTAAAGTCAGCCTTCCGTACAAATTATACAACTTCTTGAGTTAATAAGCCGTTAATTTCGACTTTGTTATTTTCCTTAAAAGGTTTGCCGAAAGTTTTGACAATACCCTATACTCGAAGCTTTAATATTAAGTTTTCATTATCATTTTCTTTCCTACTTAAGAAATATCATAGATAAGACCCAGTGTATATTCTTTCTCTTCAATGTTCCTCTTATTTGGGGCTCGTTTAGGCTGGCGGCATTTCATCGGCTTATTAATAACGGGTCGGGAAGGTTCGTATTAGCTTGGTCATTTAGCTTAAGGGTCTTTATTGTTAGTTACCCTAATATAAGGCTTAACCTGGGTAGTACGAAACGTTATAAAACCGTTAACAGTTTTAACAACTACTTTAGAGTTAGTAATACTCAAGGTCTTAAATAGGCCCTTTTATTTGCTCGGCTTCCGCCATACGAGGACTTTACTTTACAAAGGCAAAGTAAGTACAACGATTATTATAGGACCGTTCCTGTTATTAAGGGCATTATTAACCTGGCGGCGTAGCGATTCTTTTCGTAATTTCTTGAAGATTTTTTTTATAGGCCATAGCTTATTTTGGGGTATTTATTAATAGCGGAGATTTACTTAGTAGGAGTAAATACGTTTTAAAGACCAGTAACGTTAGTATTAGGCCGTTAGGGCCTGTGGTATTATTCAGGCCTTTTACCGCTATTTAAGGGCGTGCCTCCGAATTTGTAAAACTCACAATATTTAGCGTAAATATATTGTACATTTAGCGAAATAGAGCGTATGCTTTCTTAACTTTTTTAATACTCTAATTGGTCTTTATTGGCACTTGTTTATACTAAATACCTATTATTTTAACATCTTCTTAAAACATTATTATCTTAAAGTTAGTGCTTTTATCGTATACGACGACGTTAAGTAAACTCAAGTACGTGTTAATTTATAATATCCTTAACGTTTTCTATGTATCCTTTCCCGAAAGGGACTTGAAAAACTTGGCGTCATAAAAAAAGTTATGAAGTTAACGATGTGAAAAATTGGCTTCTTATTTAAATAAAATACACTAACAAGTATCTCGTAATTGAAGTATTTATCAGTTTTTAATGTAAACTCAAATTCTCGAAAGATTTAGGTATATTTTTGATTCTGGTCACAAAACCTTTTAATAGCTTTTAAGGCAAAATATTCCATATTTTTTTACCTTATAGATTCTGAGACTTCATATGGCCTGTTAACGGCTGGGTAGTCAAAACGCCGATATAATTAGCGTATCACCGGCTCCGTTGAAATTAACACCATTACTTTAGGGCTTTGAAGGCAAAACTATAAATAACTTTATTGAAAGGCGAGGAGAAACCTTTAGCCGTTTTCAACCAGCTCGTTGGCGTTAACGTTAACGTTAACGTTGAAGGTTTTTATATGCTTTGAATAAATAGAAAAGAGGTGGAGGACTTTGAGATATGGAATATGATCGACCTAATAGTAATTTAAATTACCGTTATCTTTAATAACGATAGTTGTTCATCTAGTTTAAAACCAATTTGAGTCGTACTAATATCGTAACGATTAATTTCAGTAGCTATAGTACTTTCCCTCCGTATTGCCACATATTGAGAATAGTTTCCTATTAAGTAATTTACTGCCCTTATATACGGTATAATACCTTGGAACGTGTAGTTCGCGTAACGGTCGTAAAGGTTAAAAGTATGTGAAGGGGTAGGGGCTTAGTTAGGGTAAATGTAAAGATTTTTACCCCCTAGGCGGTATAAGAAGGCGTGGTCGGCTAGTTCTTAGACTGCATTAGGAGTAGTATTTTCATGTCATTTAATCTTCTTAAAATCATTATCATTCTTAATTAGCTCGTCGCCCTCAAAGTTCGCGATTTAATTTAAGTAATCTCATTTAAAAGTAGTAAGGTACTAAATATAATACATTATCTTTTTGTTGTTTCGCTCGGAGGTGGGATAGCGAATTAAATAATAGATAAACTTACCACAGATCCAATATCTCTTATTACTATTACGACGATAATATTTACGATCAATAAGTCCACTTAACTTCTAGACTTATCAACGCCAACGTAATTACTACCTTTAGTTTATGGTCAATAAGCCAGACCTTAGGTATTAAGGGCGCCAGTAGCCGTACTTACAGTCGACATAATTAATTACCGTAAAATCTTTTTTATACACGCCAAGGAAGTTGTCGGCTCAGAGGTATATACTAAGCCAGTTTGGTATACACGCTATTCCAATCACAAACGAGGAACGTAATTGGCTAAAAAAATCCTTTGCAAGTGGTATCTGAGCGTTATAAGGTGTATTTAAATTCGTTAATACCCATAATAGCTACACGTACCTGCTTGCGAAGTGTAGCTTTGCTAACGTGAACTTTACCCATTACTTGATGACATAATATTAGATTATCAAGCATTTAGTTAAACATATCTATTAGCATTTCCTTATTTTTTTTTTCTTTACTATTGTCGTGGTGTACCTGGTATAGTCTAATTTGTATAGTATTAAATAAGGTGAATGTCGTATTCGAAGTAGCTTTTTATACTATCATAAACTTCGCGAAATGTAGTCGCTCGCGTTTAAAAGGTTAGGTAATAATCCCTGGCGTACCTTATAAGGATTTTAGGAAATAGTAAATGAAAATTCAAAGAGGTAACCTCTATTTATTTATAGATATTTCAAAAGGGTATTATTTTCGTTTTATGGGCAAGTCGCGATAGTTATCACAGTTTTTATTTGCAATGTTTTCTGGTAGTTCAAGCTTTAGAACCGCTAAGGTACAGTGTTAAGGGTAATTTACAGTCGCCCAGTCCAAAGGGTCAAGTCCTGTAGCAAGACTTGTGGTTGGTTTGCTCGTATAGGTAAATTTGCCATGGGAAGGTTTTTAGGGGACTTGGTAATTAAAATGCTAAAGAGGAATAAATGCTTAGAGACTTTAAAGAACTTAACGATCTTATTCAATTAACTTATGTAAAGCGTCGATGTTAATTACTATAGCGGTATTGGTTATCGTTAATTTATGTGCCCTTCTGCCGCGAAATGCGTATTCCGCGTTGTTACGTAAAAGGGTTAGGTTGCCGGATAGGTTAATATGTTTCTTATCGTGAGCGCTTAAAGAGGTTCAATTTAGTTAAGGGTGAAGGGGTGGCTCCTTAAATCGCGTATAAGGGCATTAAGGCCCTTTAATACATTTTCCTTTAAGGCGTAGATCTTAAAGGCATTTCTTAAGTAAGGTTAAGTTGAAGAGGATTTTCGTCAACTTGGTTAAGCCTTATTCTAATATATAAATCCCTCGACATTTAAGTTTAGCCTTTAGTTTGGGTTTAACACTCCTTGAAATCTTTTTTTATATAACAACAGTCTAATTGTTAAAGAACTTACGAATTTCACGAAAGGTACGGCTACCGCGGTTAATGTCTTCGCCTTCTTCGTGGTCGATAATATAATAGTTAATGAAGTTAACCAAATGCCTTTCCGCTAAGTCTTCGTCGACATTATACCCCCAAAGCTCTTCGTCGAAATACTTCGTGAAATGGGGTCCAAGGGTTTTAATTGCCTCCATTCGCTTCTGACTAAATGATATCTTAAAGTTCTGGCTTATGTGGGACTTGACAAGTCAGGTACTTGGTAATCTTTGGGCATAGGGATCTGGTGTTTTAGCGTGAAGTCGCGTGACGTGGCTTTCTCGGCGCGACTTGGTGATTCTTAATGTTTTTGCTTAAAGCAGCGATCTTAACGATTAAATTGGAGTGGGGCAAGTAAAGAGAGTGAAGTAGAGGTAAAGGTTTGGTATAGAAGGTAATGTTAAAGGTCGTTGTTATAGGTAAAGGTCGAAGGTTGTTTGTTGTTTTGGCCGTGTGACTTAGTTGTTTTTGCAGTAATAATACCCGTAATAGTAATGACTTAGCCGTTTGCCAACTTTCCAAACTTTAAGACTTCTGATAGTCAATCTCAACGTTTTCGAAAAGGGTTTTTGGTAAAGATTTCTTGATATTTTTCAATAGCAATACCGTCGCTTACTTTTAGATTGCCGTTGTAGACTGACGTAATCTAAAAAGAAGTCTTCTCTATTTTCCTGCCGTTGTAGACTGGCGAAGTACTAACAGAGGCCCTTCACAAGAATTTTTCCTTTACCCTAGCCGCCGTTGTTAACGTAGAGCGTGACCGGAAAATAGCCTTTTATTTTAATTAGCTTATTTATACTTAACCTAATAAACATTAATTAGTGTTGGTAGGGCTTGAGACGTTGTAAAGTTTTCGATTCGATTGGTCAAAGTAATAGTAGTATTGCAGTTGTCAGGTGGTGGATGTCTTGTTTTAGGTTTGGCAGACTGTTAGCCAGTCTGCACAATAATTTGTATGGCTAATTACTTTGCTAGTGCCCTAGTGTGAAGTGGGCGCATACTGTGCTTGCTTTGCAGCCAATAAAGTAGGACTGTATAAAACAATACACTATACTTGCAATCAGTATAGTCAACTTTACTATAAGTAAAGTTGACCTACTTCACTGCAAATACTATTATTCCAACAATTTTTTATAATGTTCGTTAATAAGGAGAGGTTCGAAGGGAAATTTACAATCATCGGAAACTTCGTATATGGGATATCCGTTGAATGTAAACGTATAATCGAAGTGTATTGATATCGGATGTGTACGATATGATAGTAAGTTTTGATATCGGTATAGTAATCAACGGCACACTAATGATTATTACCAAATAGCTGGGATTGACTTCAGTATTTGTGGTGGCATGTATAAACTCCGCCTTTAGGAGTATTTATTAAAGTTAGGTATAATTAATAAAGAAGTTTGATAATAGACGTAATGGCTTAAAAGGAGGTGTACGAAGTTTAAGAAGTCGATAAATTTCGATAAATTAATAGTAAAGACCACTCCGTCAACTTTGTAACTAAGGCCACGCCTAATAGCGTCGTGGAACGGTTTGTGGATCGAAATACGATGATTGTATGAATCGAAGGCTACGTAGATCGCCCGGCATATGATGTGGAGAAATAGTAATACCTGGGCAAACTCGAAGACTGCCGGGTTAATACTAGTAATGGTAATAGTGGCAGTGGTAGTAGATATAATTATTGATGAAAGATACGTAAGTGGTGAAATATATAATATTTATAGGTCTGTGGCGAAAAACCTGTGCATAGAAGTTGAAAAACGGAGGGTTTGAAGATGTGGAACAAAGGGCCCTAATTGATGTCAATTTTAATGTAAATTGATTGGAATTAACAGGGGTTTCGTCCTCGGATTGAAGAGGGATTTCAAAGGTAACCACTAATTGGTGGCCGGTAATATTAGCATGCAGGCTTAAAATAAAAAGCCGCTTGTATTGAAATAGCAGTCAAATGTAGTACAGTCAAGTTAACTATACTTATAGTTAGTTGATTATACTTACTACAAATTAACTATAGTTTGTAGGACTAACTGCAAGTGTAGTGCAGTAGGTGCCCACTTCGAAGTAAGGCACAGGCCAAAGAATTTGGTCATACAAATTAGCGTGCGGACTGGCTATCAGTCTGCCAAACTAAGAACTTACAACTTATCAAACAAGAACCAATTTCAATGTATCACCAGTTACTTTGACCACAGTGATTCAAATCGACTACGTTGCAATGATAAAAGCTCTACCAACAAACGGGGTATTAAGTATTATATATTACCTATTTCTATTCGCATTCAGTCATTATATAATGTGTTTACTAGTGACTTTATTCGCCGTCAATCTAACATTTATTAATATTTCAAAGAATTCGCGCAATTTAGTTGAAAACCCTAAAAGAGACATATCCTTTTTCTTATATGCCTCAGCGATCGCGCTTTTGAGTGGCTTTCTATTAATTATATTATATGTGTTTACCGTATTTATGGTCCATATAATACGCATGGACGAGATTTTCATCGTCGTTACCAAGATTGTCAACTTAATGATATATTTTAATGTAACCCTATACCCGTATTACTATTATGGTAAACGACAACCATGATTAACTAGAAAGTGCATTTATAAACAACGTTAGGTTATTATATAGCGTATTGAAACTCTTTATCAGCTGTTAGCACTTAGCAGGGTTTTTAGCGTAATATACGCTTTTACTTTCCATATTCCTCATAAGTTGTTAGCATCATATCAATTAATTAAACATTGAATTGAAAAGGTACATTTTAAACTCTAACTTTTTCTTATAATCCACTATATAGAACCAATTTAAAATGTGTTAATCCCCATGATATTATGTAAATTTTAGATCTCATTAAAAGAAAAGTTAAAATCATTGTAAATATTCAGAAACGATAAGTCTTTAAATACCGGAGGTAATAATTCGTATTTTACTTAGTAAGGATACTGGAAAACAACGACTAAAAGCTCGGTTATTCAATTCCTATTTAGCGGGTAATGTTGAAGAACAGGCGTAATTTAACGTCGAAAAGGTTGCACAACTTGTCCTTCTACTTCAGTCTTTCGGTAAAATTCATAACAAAGGTCGTAATTACCGCAAAAATTCATATCTACCCCAAAAATATCTCGAGGGGGGAAAGTGATTTACTGGTCGTAAGAATCCTTTAAATCTCTCGACAGATAATATTAGGAAAGTTATCGGTGTTAATGAGTGAAATAGTTACCTTTGGTAAAGTTTGGAGGAGAAAAGCTAGCAGTCGTGTCTTCTGTAGACTTACGTGTAAAGTTGCTTTTTTCCTAAAATTCGTGTTGGCGAGCTTGAAATTAAACGTGTTGAGTAACATAAGGGTTGCTGTACGAAATTTAGGGATTATAGTAGATGATTTGACAATAATAATTTTAATATTGAGAAGTTTTTCGAGGTTTTTGTTTGATTAATTGATGTATTTGAAGGTTTTTTACGTCTAGATTGATTGAGTCCTCATCTTCTTCAATAACGTTACCAACAACATATATGCGTTAACAACGGTAATGAAAAATTACTCGTTTGTCAACTTAATAACTTGAAGATCTTTTCGAATTTCAAGCGGTTAATATTAGTGCTTTCAAGACCAATTTATTGATTCTTTTGGTGTTTTTGATAATGGCTATACTGTCGCTATTCCCGAATTACAGTGAGAACTGAAGCCATTTAAAAGCTCTTTCTAATTTACTGCCGCGAAAACTGATACAGAATTTTTTTGGTACTTCGCTAAAATCTTTTGTCTATCTTACTTAAACAAAGCGTATCAGAAAAGTAGTTTCTTCTTTTACCTAGCTTGTTTTCGCTTAATATAAAGAGCAATAATTAGTATTGGTAAGCCTTTATCGTTGCAACGGAGTCCATTAAAATATTTGGTCGAAGTAACTGGTCTATTACATTAACAGTAGTGATATGTTACTTATAAATTTGGTAAACCGCTAGCCGGTCTGCACAATAATTTGTATGACCAATTTTTTGGCCCGTAACCTAGTCTGAAGTTGGTACCTACTGTACTTGAATTTCAGTTGGTATAAGCAACTAATTGTCAGTATAATTCACCTATCTGTACTGCAATTAACTGTTGTTCCAATAATTATAATCAATGTTATTTTGAATGTTTTATATTATATGGTTGTATTCGATGATGCCGTTATCGAAACTTCTGTCCGTATCTTTATCAATTAACAAATACTAGCCTATACTTTTTAACTTACCTGATTTTATATTGATATATCGAATAACCTTAACAACTTGTTTCTAACTTTCAAGTTAGCTTTTTAACCACTTATAAACTGTTACATTCACGATCCGGATAAAGACGCCTAAGTTAAACAACTCTTACGCTCCTGATTTAGAAGTTAAACAGCACGACAACCATCCCCCAAAAAAGGTCGTAAACAAAGCCGTCAATCCTTTATATCCAGTATCGATTTTACGGTACGAAACACGACAAATCCTCATCACCTTTTAAACGAAAACAAATTAAGTTATTTTGTTGGAATATCAGTTAAATGTAGTACAGTCAAGTCAAATATACTTATAGTTAGTTGAATGTACTTATAGAAAATTGACTGCAGTTTGTGGGATTGACTGCAAATGCAATGCAGTAGGTACCCACTTCAAAGTGGGGCACAGGAAAAAGCGTTTGGCCATACAAATTAGCGTGCAGAGCGGCTAGCAGTCTACCGAACTTAGAACTTGCAACTTACCATACAACCAATTTCAATACAGCACCAGTTATTTCAACCACAATGATTCGAATCGACCACATTACAACGACAAAAGCCTAACAACACTGATAGGAGATTATTAGGTTAAGCACAGATAAGTTAGGTAAAAGAAGAAGTTACTTTCTGGTTACGCTTTATGTTAAACAGTGTTTAAAAGTAGAGGAAAGGTTTTTGCGAAGGGCCCCTTTACGTTATGTCAGCTGTTCGCAGTAACGAATAGGGAAGACTTATAGGCTGTGTTAGTTATTCAACGCAGTTTATAAGTAAGAGAAGATATCGGTATTGAAATTACTAAGAAATCTTTATTGATCCTTTTTAAAGGCGTTGAGATTGACCGCTTAAAAGTATAAAAAATCACCAAATCGGTAAGTTGGCAAACGGCTAAATTAATACTATTTCGGGTATTATTATTGCAAACGTTAAATCATAAAAACGACTAAGTTTTACAACTTAAAACTCTAAATACCAACTTCAATGACAAACCCACAACACATTCCTTTACACTAATTTTTTTCTCACTACACTTTTCAATTTTCATTACAATAGCTTTAAAACGCATTGGAACCAATACCGTTATTAACTCTATTAGGAAGGAAGCAATTATGGCTTTCGGCATTACCTTTGAAAAGTATTACAATAAAAACCTTTAGTTTGTTAAACCTAATTAGGACCTCTTAGTCGAGCACCTTAATAATGTAATCGGCTTTTACATTTTCGATTCACACCTTATTAAAACCGTTCGAGGCCTAGAAACGTTTGATCACTTTTAAGAATACTTTAAGTAATGGAATCAGAACATGTAAAGGATAACAAATAAATACGTTAATATAAGGCTTAAAACTAAACTCACTAACCGAGTCTTCGACGTCTATATAAAGAAATGAAAAATGTAATGATCACACTAAATACCCGTGAGTATGTAGAAGGTGTTCAGAGGGTTTATGTTAGCAGTAAGGTAGCAGAGGTAACAAAAGGTGCAATATCAAGACTGTATTCGTGCGAGTGATGATCAGAAGCCGTGAGGCTATTCAGGGTAGACTGAATACTTAGATTGACAACTGAAGAGCTATGAAGGAAATACTATCTATCTTGGTAATGAATGTGTCCTTATATATCCGCGCCTTCATGCGTCTTCAGTGTAGGCTCGACTGGCTCGACGTCGAGTCCATCGAGTCCCGGTGTGCAGCTCGACTGGCTCAATACCGAATCCATCGAGTCTCACACCATGCTGACCCTAACCCTTGTGTACGGTGTGTCTGTTGTGGATCCCTGGTGCCTGCCGAGAGGCTGTGTCCAATCGATTTCCTTCGTTATCTGCTGCGGGGCTGCCGCTGGTGCACCCTGCAGATGTTGGGTCATAACACGTTGATATTGTTGATTGATGTGTGTAAGTTCTAAGTTTGGCAGACCGCTAGCTGGTCTATACACTAATTTGTATAGCCAAACGCTTTAGCCTGTACCTCACTTTGAAGTGGGCACCTACTGCACTGCACTTATAATGCAGTCCTACAAACTACAGTTAATTTGCAGTACGTACAATCAACTTTACTTGCAGTAAAGTTAACTTGAATATACTACATTCGACTTCTATTCCAACGTTGGCGGATTTTTGTTTTGTGCCTGCACATCAACGTAGCTTTCTATCAATTGGTGGCAACTTCTGAGATCCCTCCTTAATTCGTAAGCCAACAATAAAACAGATCCCTATCAATTCTGATTAATCCGTACTAAAATAAACCTTAATTACAGCCCCTTACGGCCATTTTACTCCACCCTTCCGAGGCTTTCGTTTCTCAATTCCCGTACATAAATCCTTTGCTACAGATATTTGCCAATTAGGTACGTTACCAATTACATACCTTTTCCAGTAGCTTAAATTACTGCTATCGCTACTATTACTCTGATGGTCTTCTAGTTTTCCAGGGCAACCCTATTCCTCCACGTTACGTACCGGGCGATCTACGTATCCCTCGATTCGTATGGTTAATATATTGATATCCACAAACCTTTTCAGGGCGTTATTAAGGGTGGCTGTTGGTAGGCCTTACCTAATAGACCTTTAGACATTGTAACGTCGTTGATTCGATCGGTCGAAGTAACAGTAGTATTGCGTGGTCAGATGGTGTATATATTGTTCTAGGTTTGGCAGACCGCTAACCGGTCTGCACAGTAATTTGTATAGCCAATTGCTTGGCCCATGCTCTAGAGTGAAGTGCAGTGTACTGCACTCGATTTACACTTAATGCGGTAAGTTCATACACAAAGTAACACACTTGTACTACGGTTAAATTTACTATAAATAAAGTTGACCTACTGTACTATATGCAATACTATTTCAATACTGGCGGCTTTTTAGTTTGTGCGCGTACGCCAGTGTGGCTAACCAATCTTTTCCGGTTACTACTGAATTTCCTCCTCGTCAACTAGCTAGATCCCTGTCAATTCCAGTTGACTTTCACATTGGATTGCATCTAATTGTATACAAATTAACCCCATTTGCTTCGTTGCCCTGAGGTCCAAGTTTATTAACTTCCACAAAAAGTTCTTTCACCACAGCTCTTTGTAAACCTCTATTACAACCGTATCAATTGAACAAATCACCATTAATTCTCTGGCAGTCTTTCAATCTGTCAATATATCCCTGTCCACCATCACGTAATCTGGGCTTTCTAGGCGGCCTATTAACGTAACCCTCGATGCGTATAGTTAGCTTGTTACTATCCATAAACTTTTTAAGGATTTGTTTAGCTATACTTTCGTTATAGCGGTAGTAAAATTTTCTTTGCCATTGATTTATCGGAATTTCTTGATTTTTTTCTTTTTGTAGGCTTCGCGTAGTGCTATTACGTCGATTATCAGACGTTTCTTACTGGTGGTTTCGAGCTTCGAAAGGTATTTAAAAAGGTCTTTTAAGTCAGTATAAATTACTACCGGGATAGGAGGAATTTTTAGCCGCCTGGTAATAAGGTTAATGTGTTATGGACTTAGGCTATTGGCTATTAAGTCTATAGGTTACGTAACTGTATACGTAACGGGATAGGCAGTACTCGGCCCGGACCTGGTCCGGGCGCGGTCTGAGCATGGTCCGTGTATGGCACATGTAAGGGCACGTAATGGGCTGGGTACTGGTTATGCCTATAGGTCCTGTACGGTAGGCTATGGTAGCTTCTTCTAATCTTTTACCATACTTTAATAGTAAACCCTATTTAATACCCCCTTGGATTATTATTATAGGTCGAACCATAATATACTATTATGTTTTTTTATTATTTTTCTAATGGAATATTACTTATAATAGACGAATTGATGGAAAACGTTAACTATTTTACGTTATATTTTAACGTTATTGGGGAGGATAGGCCGTCGGCAAATACCCAGTCCTTCACCTTTATAAATATACCCCCTATCCCTTTAGGTCTTATCTAAACCAATATTTCTTATTTGTAAAATACGATAGATTATATCACGTCGGTTGTAAGGCAATTGTAATAATTGAGTTAATCGATTTTAACTATCGACCTTACGTCTAACTTCGTTTAAGTCGTAGCTAAAATTCAACAGTTCGAAGCCGAATTGTCTGCGATTTGTACTGACTTTTTACCAGCTGAGGGAAGGAGAAAACGATATGACTAACCGTAATTCGACAGATCTGCTTTTACATTGGGGGCCACGCGCCAAACCATCGAATTTATATTGGAAACAGATAATACATAAATTAAAAAAGGTCGGTATACGTTCCTTTACATATAGGGTTATTACACAGCTGCGGTAAAACGTGCGGTTATAATGTATTATGAAGTCGGTGGATACAAGGGTATGTATAATATAGGCAAGTTTTTCGATTATATCGGGGCTATTTTTGGCGAACCTTATCACACAGATGAAATATAAATCGAATTAAAGTGATTGGTTATAAACAATAAATATTTGTAGGTATTATTCATTATTAGGTTCGAAATACTTTTGGTTAAAATAGGTGGTTTGGATTGGCTTTCAGTTGTAAAGTACAACTATTTGCGTTGTCGCGTATGATTAAATATTTATCACAAATTTATTACGATAAGCGTTAGCCAGGTTAACTATGTTGTAGCCTTAAAGAAAGACCATAAACTTACCGAGTAATTAAAGTTTTTAATTTTAAAGTAACGTTTTGGTTATTCATTAGCGGGACTCGTATAAGTTTAATAACCAAATAGTTATATAGTTATAACAGGGGTTTACGCTTTTTATGTATTATCGTTAAGGGTTCATGGTAATTACAGCTAATTATTTCGATATTACAGCTAATTATTTTAGAAAATCTGTTTAGTAAGCGTTTAGTATTAAATATATAGGGCGACGTGGGCGACGGTAAAGAAACGTTAGGCTAAATTCGTTACTAGGCGTTACGTACGTTATATTTCGTCGGATTATTACTAATGCGGTTACAAACTTCGCCTGGTATTATCTTTAGTGTAAGTATATATAGTCCAAGTCGAAAAGGTAAATAATGTTTTTTTATTGATGGCGATAAGGGAATTTTGGTTCTTAAATATAGTTTTGTTTAGGGGTTATATAACCTTAACAATGTAATTGTAAAATAGAGTAAAAGGAGTTTAATTTAATTGAAATACGTATAAGCGAGAATCTATTTTTTATCCTTATGTTTTTCAATAATACTTATTTTTTTTGTATATTTAAATTGATCTAAGGTGTGATTATTATTATGTTGTAAATGGAACTTTAGTATAACGGTTGAAAATAAAATAAATTCGGCTATTATATATTCAAAATCTCGGTACGATATTAGGGTTACGGCAAAATACGCATATTATTTAAATAGTTAAATTTTGTATAAATATTGATAAATATTGGAACCCGATATTAATATATATTATTCACAGAATAACGCAGGTTATTTTTTTAATAAATGGTTTGGATACGATATCAATAGGTAATTTTAGACGGTGGCAGGAATCGTTTAATAGTTTATAGATAAAAAGGTTTAGTTATTAACGTGGTAATAATAAGCCCTAGGTCGGGGGATATACGGGGCGTAATAAGATCGGTTTTTATTGGTTTATCGAAACGTTCGTATCTAAAGGTATAACGTACGGGGAATTAATCACGATTAGTTTTTGTTATAAGCTTTTACGAAATAACGCGGATTTTATAAACAACGACAACGATTATGGTTAAGGAGATTTTTTTTCGTTACGTCTCTTACTAAAATTGATTAAATTTCGCGACTTATTCGATAAGGATAAGTTTATAGCTTTACCCTTATATAGATGTAAATTCGATTACTATATTTATATTAAACCAAACGAAAATATTTCTTTACCAAACCGATTTTAAAGGTCATTATACTCGATATTACAAGATAATAGTTTTAAGTTTTAGGGGCAGATTACGAAATTAACGAATAAAGGTTAGATTTCAGTAAGTTTTTTATGGATTATAACGTTAATATTGTTTATTTTTAAGTCAAGGGAGTGGATAACGGTTTTATATTAATTACGGAGTATTTAATAAGATTATAGAATAAAACCCTTTCCCCTTAACTTTAATTAAAAAAACCCTACATGTGTTGTCGAAGTCGATATGGTTTACGAAGTTGAATATTTGAGCAGCCTTTTACCATATTTGGGTTATACCTAAATAGGAGGAATTAACGGAATTTTATACTTAATTCGGGTTATTTGAATAGTTAGTTACCCTTTTTAGGTTAGCGGGAACACCTTCGATGTTTTCGTGATATATTCATTATATAATAGCGGATATTTTGTATAATTTTGTTACAGTTTACGTAAACAACTCTTTGGGTTTTTTCCCCGGTATTCAATAGGATTATATAGCGAAATTTCACGTAGTTTCAGGACATTTTCGTAATACAGGGTTAAATTTGGATTTTAAAAAGTGTAACTTTATAGTTAGGAAAGTAGAATATTTAGGTTATATTATAACGGTTAGAGTAATTATTTCGGTCGACTCTAAAAAAGTCCGGGTAATTCGCGAATGGAAGTTATTACGTACTATTTAGGAGATTCGAAGTTTTTTGGGTTTTACCAACTTTTATCGTAATTTCATTAGTATTTTTTTCGAACTGGCGGATTATTTCGTCTGACTAACGAAATATGAAATTCGTTGGGCCTAGACGAAGGGAAAGGAATATATATTCTGAACCTTAAAATATGCTTTTGTTACGGCTCCGATTTTAGTATATTAATATCCAAATCGGCTAACAGTGATGGATTTCGATTGCTTGAGAATGGCGTTAAGAGGGTACTTGTGGTAACGATATAAGGATAGCATTTTAAAGTTAATAACTTACTATTTCGTACGATTAACCAATGCGGAACGTAATCAAACTATTTATGATAAAGAGCTTTTTACGATAATATATTATTTAAAAGCGTGTTTTCTCGAATTACGTAATATCCGTACCACTTTTATAATAGTAATAGATTATGAAAAAATGGAATATTTTTATTCACTACGTTTGATTTCAGAACATTAGGTTAAATGTGTTAAAGTCTTTTTAACTTTTTATCATTATTTATAGTATGGATCCGTAACTTAAAGCGTTCTTTCGGATACATTAACCCGTGAATTATAAGATAAACCAAAAGTTAAGGAAAGTCGCTTACGAGTTTTTTAACTTATTTTCATTATTATATTAGACGTGGTAATGATAAACTTATATAGAAAAATAACGTAAATTATAGCGGGTTATGTAAATAAGTTTATTAATATGTAGATTTGATTATTTGATATTGATGACATGTACCTTAAAGGTAGGCCGAAGGGTTTCGACGGGTCGTTAAAAGCGGAATCACACCGGGTTCGGCTCGTGTTTGGGTTGTTATTGGGGATAACGTCGGGGGGGTTTAATACGCCGAAACCGGTGGTACCGTGACGGACCCGGCTTGCGTTAGGCTCGTCGATATAGTTAACGCCGAGTAATAGCTTTATTTTCGACTTATGTACTTTAGCGGAATTATAAAATTAAAAAATAACGAATAACCCGTTACATAAGGTTCGTTTATTAACGGTTTCCAAAGGCGTTGGACGTTTTTTAGTTAAAGTCGGATAATTAAGAAAAAAATACAGATTATGTAACTAATTTGTGGGGTATATTACGTTACCGTAGCTGTTTATAAATATCGAGTTAGAAATTATTAACTATGAAAATTCTATACTAAATTTATAATTCATTCATTATAGGTTATCTGGGTAAAGATATTTTGTTTTACATCTTTCAATAGGATTACTAATAAAAGGAAATGGTTTCAGATATTCCATGTTTATATCGAATATATATATAATGTAACAAGACGAAACCTCATCGTACCTTATAATAAGGTTTCCTTTAATCAATTTTTATTTTAAATCGGTATTAGGTATATATTTCTATGGACTTTATAGTTTACTTGTCGGTTATTAAGAACGGCCTTCAATATTTATTAATTATTATTAATCGCTTTTTTAAGTCTTTTTAACTTGAAATTATGTAATTTATAAGAGCTAATACGTATATGGAGCGTTTCCAGGATATATAATAAAAATTATATGGATTTTTAGCTTTTAATATTAATAACCGCGATTCGAATTAGATAAACGTATTTCAAACAACCTTATATGTTTTTATTCAAGTCAAATAATTTTTGCTTACGACGTATTACATCTAAATAAATAAAGGTATTGAATATATAAACTAAAAATTTTAAAGATACTTTTATATTATCGTTGCCTTTTCGTAATACGATTAAATTTTATATTTTCCCCTTCATTAATATACTTTAAATAATCAAAAGTTTTTCTTTATCGGATTTAACGTAAGTTATTTGGTAAATAGGTATAAAATGTTACTTATCCTAAGAGTAAACGAGGATACAATGTCGTTAATTAATCCGGCGGGGCAAGCTGTTACGTTTTTAGTATGTTTATGTGAGGGTATAGAGTGAACCTAAACGATAATGAATTATATTTTATAATAAATAAAAACGACAGCGAATCGTCGACGACGTTCGGTGAAACGATATAAGGTAAAGGGATTAAGTCTAGTTAAGTTTACATAACATTAAAATTCACCGTTTAAATAAAAGACTTAATTAGTTTTACAATTAATATCGAGTCGTCGATATTTCAAACCCGTTTGATGTCGTTTTAGATATTCCTGATGAATATTTTATATTTTACGTGGATTTTGTCAAGCGGGCGGTTACAGACCCCTTTTCGTCGAAGGTTTTATCCGATATTTGCCTGTGACTAATTCTGGTCATTAACAATATAAGGGAAGGTATATACAAAGAATTTAAAGTTTAGGAAATTCTCGCGGTAAATACGGGGCGAGATGTGGTTCGTTTTATATTAGTTAAGTAAAGAAGCTATAATAAGTTATAGTATAAATTATTACGAAATTACCAATGTATCATAGCCTTAAATTGATTTAAGGCGGAATAAGGGAATATTCGTATTTATAATAACCCGGTATTTCGACATCGGAGTCGAACTCATATTAAACGACCTACGTGGAGCGAGTCGTCTATACTCTCGAAATAATATTTTATTTATAAAAAGAATGAAAATATTATTACTAAATTATAGTATAATATAATAATTAAAGTCGGGTAAATATTACCCATTTTTTTTAAATACGTATCTCACCGTAAAACGACTTTTATTACGATTTATTAAAAAAAATTACTCGTTCCTAACTAAGGTTAATAAATAGAATATAGGTAAAATCAGGGTTAGTATAGTTATGCCTTGGATATTATTCGTTATACTTTATGAATCGTAACTTATATTAGTTATAAAAATATAACTTACATAATTATATTATTTCAACTTTTTAAATCAAAATCACGGAAATGTATACGGCAGGTGTTAAAATTGGTTGCGGCGAAGACATTACACGTTATCATACGATTAACCGAAGAAATCTTGTCTTTATAAATCAAAGATATCGTAAAAAGTAATAAGAAAGTTTTAGGAGAAAACGGACCCGGAAGGAAAAGGTGACGAGGATGTATGGCTAAGGAGGTAACAGCTTATATGGTCGGCACAGTAGGGACCTCTTATAACCGAGTAATATCTCGAAGACGGGTAAAATAATTACCTAATTTAAAAAGGACGGTGGTAAAAACGGGTCAATGACTCGTGACACCTCCTTGTCGCTTACGCATAAGGGACAAAATATAGCATTTATTTTCAGTTGTAATACCTAATTACCATAAAATGGCGCGTAAACTGGTTAAGGCCGTAGGTAAACTTATCTTTTAAATATATGATGATTTTTTTTTAATCATGGTCGGGTTCTTCGTAAAGCGAATTTATAAATTTACTTTACCATAAACATTTCGACAGGTACGATAACCTTACGCCAGATAAACTTGAATATAAATAAATAAAAATGTCAAAAATAAAAATGCAGTTAATATACAATATATACGCGTCCTTAACTCATAAAAAGAAAAGTTTACTTTTATTTTCTTGTCAATGAAGACAAACAGGTTTCATATAAAATGAAAAGGCTATAAAAGGTAGGTAACGGTAGGGTATTCTTATATAATACGACAGTATACTTTACAAAACGGTTTATTATTTTTACTAAAGGTGTCGACGACGGTATAACCTAAGTAAGGTTTATTATACAAGTCGATTACGAAGACAAGGTAAAGAAAATAGCTAAAAGATATCGACAGAAATTAGTAGTTAAAATATAAAAGGGAAAAGTAAAATTATTACGAAAAGGGGTAAATAGTAAAAAAGGGCGGCGTTATAAAAGGAAAAAAAAGAAAGTTTTAAGGGTTACGGGGGCGTTCGTATTTATAAGTATTAACGGACCGGATTCGGTAAAGTTTACGTATTATATGGGGAGCGTTATATAATATTAGAGGTAGGAGCGAGATATTACATAGAGCGTTAGGCGTCGCATCACCAGTTCACGCCCAACTTGCATATTAGGCGGGTAAGGCCCGCGCCCCGCGTTTAACTAGCGGGACGCCGTAACCTTTATAATATACGAGGGAAAGGGGGGTATGTTATAAACTTAGGCTATTGGATATTAAGTCTATAAGTTACGTAACTGTGTACGTAACGAAATAGGCAGTACCCGGTCGAAGTCCAGTCCGGGCGTAGTCCGGGCGCAGTCCGTACACGGTACGTGTAAGGGTACGTGACGGGCTGAGTACTGGCCATTACCATAGATTCTGCACGGTGTACCACGGTAGCCTCTTTTATTATTCCACCGTACCTCAATAGTAAACCCCATTTGGTACCTACTTGGCTTACCATCGTAGGTCAGACTATAATATAAGAGTCTTTCATAATGCCATGCCTACATTGAAGCTAGCTGTTATATCGTAAACCTTCGATACTAGTACACTTCGTGTAATCATTTTACACTTGATGGAGGTTTAGTAAACCAGGCTACCGATAATATTAAACTAGTCTTTCTGCTTGTTTTCGTTAACGAGGGTTATTAAAAAGCCGATCTAAAAAGATAAGTCGGTGTTATTTGCAAAGAACCAGTCCGTAAAGATTATCAATTTCGCCCTTAACAGATCGATTGAACCATATTAATTCCGTAGTCCAAGTTTTGCATTTGCCACTTGAGCCTCTTATTTGGCCGGTTAAAGTCCTCATCCGTTGGTTTTTATACTTGTACGGCGATAAATAGGTCGTAAAAGGCTTCCGGTTGGCATAAGGTAGCAATATAACTACCTTAAGCTGTTACAGGCTAGTGTCTGGCTAGCATTTACCAGGGATCTAACCCTGGTAGTTCTACACGCTCTTGCAATACTCTGCAATAGGAAGAAAGTTACATGGGGACACGCTTCTGCACGTCACATGACTGGAGGTTGTACCATCTTAGCTCTATAGCAGCTTCTTAGCAGAGACTTTTTTTTTTTGTCAAGGTTTATAAATATAATTAGACTACTTTAAATGACAGTTCCGGCTTTCGTCCTTTTATATATAAACTTTAATTTCTTTTCAATAGTATTTTATTTGTTTATTAGCGGTTATGGTTTAAGGATATATCTTTATTTTTGTACCTACCGAATCTGGACTTTTAGGTTTCAAAGTAATTCCTCGACGCGTGTGTTAAGGAAAAGTTTTAGAAGGGTTTAACGGCTTGATATAATTACTTTACGGTTTAATACGAACGTTTTACCGATGTTTTACGTAAAAATATTATCGAATTGAATGAAGTTATTCGAAAATATGTTTTAAATTTAATATAACGGAATACCGATATATTAAACGTTTTAACGAATATAATCCGATAACATGAAGTTATCTATATGTTTACGTCCTCGGAATAACTTCCCTTTTTAGAGGTTTCCCTTACGTATGTTATAAACGACGTTAACATTATACTGTTTCTTATTGAAAACCACGTTAACTTTGATTACGATATTGGCGCCCATTTTAACAGGCGTTAACGACCTAAACGCAAATCTTAAAATTCACTAGTTGGATTTTCCGGTGTTAAATTACAATTTCCGATATAAAAATTTACGATAATAGGTTAATTACATCGGAACCAGAAATTTATCGATATTAAGAAAAATAACTTTTACATCATTCTTTAATAGTTAAAGGGTTGGTTAAAAACGATTATAAAAAGTTATTATACCCACGGAGACGATAGCGGGATTGACAACTCAGACGCCTTTATAGCTATACATTGCGTTTATTATTACGATTTTAAAGCGGTTAAAATAACTATCTCTCTATTTACGAATATAAAATAGGGATTTCACGAACGATTTTATGTTTTTTTTAAACGTTCAAAAGGCCTTTTTTGCCAAAACTAGCGGTATAGCCTGGAAATCCACCATTAATCTCGCTATTTTGAAAATAGTTACTAACGATATACTCGCTAATACGTTACCTCCCCTCGATATACCCGCGGATTATAACGAATAGGTCGTTTACGCCCAAATTATTAACGGACGCCTTTATAACCTCTGTACTCGCTACGACGGTACTGGTATTGTTACTATTAGGTGCGTCTCACGTGATAGGAATAATAGCGGCGACGCTCCCGCTCGGGATAATTAGGGCGATGTTATTATAACCGGTGTAAGCGCTTTTCGAGCTGTTTCCAAACAGTACACCGCTTGAGTTAACTACTCGAAACTTTCCTGTCGCAAAAACCTCGGGTTATATTTACATTACGAAACAAATAGCTACTATATCCGTACCTATCTGTGGTATCCGGCGTAACGCCCGAGCGGCTTTAACGTTAAAACCGCTATAGGAATTTATTGTACTTTAACCTAAAATCGTATTAACTTTAAGGAGAGAAAAACGTAAATTTTGTATATAGTCGCGTATAATAATTGATAAGAATTTAATTGGACCCGTTAACTCGTTTCCCACTTTTAAATAACTCTCCATTCATAATAAATTTACTTCACAATTTTATTTATTTCATTTACGCCTTAGTAAATATTGAGGACAAATGTTATAATATTACGAATAAATAACTTACCAATTATTTAAAGTTATACCATTTTCATATCCTATTACGATAATTCGACGAAGGTATGTATTACGTACCCGGTTTTCCCCTATCATTTATTTACTTTATAACCTTTTTAAATGTCGATTTTAATGAATACCGCCACCATATATAAGCTTATATCGTCATATTTTACAATATAACGATATTTTGGGTAACTTCTAAATAAAATACCAATAGATTAATTATGAAGTTTCGAAATGTATATTACTTTTAGGACCAGTTAACAATTATCGAATTTAAAAGCAGGGATTTGCGCCTGTTAAAAAAACGCCGAAAAAGGTCGGCGTTGTTATATTTTACTTTTTTTGTAAAAAGCCCGTAAGAATCGAGCCGTTACTATGTAACTTATTGCTGTCTCTTTCAAAAATATTACCAAAATATTCGCCCCAAAACCACTTGTCTTTTTTTACGATAGGATTCCCGCCAACTTGAAGGAATTCGCCCCCTTATTCGATAAAGCCTTTAATGATGAATTACCCCTTTACCATTCCGAAACAAATTACGAAATCGTACTTTATACCAATAACTAAAGTTAACCTTCAAAAGTCTTATAAGGCTTTGTATATGGTATATTGTATAAGGAACTTTTTATATTATATAAAACGGTAATAAAGTTATTTAATTAAGGTTATATTCGAACGAATTTCTCCTTAACGGGTACCCCCGTTCCTTTCGTTGAAAAATCCGGAGGTAGGTTACGTTTTTACATTGACTGTCGTCGGTTTAATACTATTACGAAGGCAAATCGTTACCTGATACCCTTTATTAAAAAAAAATTTACAGATATTTTACAACTTACGTGGTTTACCAAATTAAATATTAAAACCGCTTTTTATAGGTCTTATATTAAAGAGAAAAACGAATAGAAAATTGTATTTCGTATACGTTTCAAATTATTTAAATAACTCGTTACTTTTTTAGGCTTTTCCGACACTTTTATTACCTTTTAACATTATATTAATAATTCGTTACGCCTTTTCCTTGTTTTTTCTATTTTGTTTACTTCGACGATACCCTCGTTTATTTTAATAGTACCTTCGATAATTATATAACTAAGGTGAAATAAACCCTTAACGTTTTAAATACTACGAAATTTAACTTATATATTTTTAAATACCAATTCGACGTTTAAAAAATCCAGTATTTAGTATTCGTTATAGAGCTTAACGTTGAAGTACGTATAAACCCAGAAAATCCCCACGTTATCTGGAAATAGGCGGCTTTTACTTTGGTTTTAGGAGTACGAGGATTTTTTGAATTCGCAAATTCTTACCAGCATTTTATTTACAACTATTCAACGATTATTAAATTACTACTTCGACTAACCCATAAAGGTACCCTATTTCGTTAGGAGCCTAAAAAAAAAATGTTTTCAAACGACTTAAATTTAGTTTTTTTTTTTCAAACTCGTATTCGTTTAATAAAATCCTAACTGCGACACCTTTTTAAAAACCGACTATTTGAATTAGGCTTTAGGAGGCTATTTTCTTTAACGCGATGACTACAGTAATTTACGCTTAATAACATATTAATCTCATCACCTGTTTTCCGCCGAATATGATTACGAAATCCACCATAAGAAGTTACTCGAAATTATAAGTTACTTAAAAACTTAAAATATAAAGCTGCAGGGTACGGAACTCCCATTTACTTTTTTAACAAATTATAAGAATTTGAAATACTTTATAATTATATAATAGCTTTCCAAACAACAAATTTTCTAGTTTAAACGACTTTTGTAATTTCGTTTTCGATTGGTTTATAATAAAACAGAAAATTATATATAACCCGATACGTTATTACAACGAAACTAACATATTTTTAAAGGCCTTTTCGATTTACTTTTTTAGAGTCGAAAGCTTTAATTATTATGTTCTGAATAATCCGTTTCCGAACCGCTTCCACGTACGTATATCTCACGATTAACCGTCGCTAAAGAATTTATTCCGAAAAGCTATAAACTTTTTACTAACGTCGACCTTTAAAGTTATTGAAACACCGCTATTATACGCCATATTACCTACCCCTCACTAGTATATATGGTATATATAAGCGACCGATATTTCCCAGCGGGTATTTGTATCGATAATAACTGTATTTTAAAGGTTTCGATTTCTAAATATTTAATAAATGTCGATAAGGTTTTACGATTTCTCAACTGTATTTGAGTACCTGTCTACAAGCTGTTTACTACAGCGTAAATTTAAATTACCTATAATTTACTTTTTACCAGTTACCTGGGCCGCGATGTTACTATTATTATTTCTTTCAAAACATACTTTTAACCTAGCTTATATCGCGCGGTATGCCGTTCTTTCTGTAACCACGACGTTTATAAGCGTATAACTCATTAGAAATACTGTCGGAAAAGAATTTTCAAACCCTTTCCGGTTTCCGAATGGCTTCAAAACAAGTTTTTCTATCAACTTTATAATTAACCTACCCTGAAAACGTATTAACGACCTACGTTACCTTATATTTATTACGAACCGCTTAAGTAAAGTCTTGACCTTCGAATTTATAATTACTATAAACGTCGAAACTGATACAGAGCGGTTTTTAAGTTATTATTAACGATTTTACAAGGTTTTCCATACGCTTATTAACGACCGTAATTTAAATTAAACCAGTAGGTTTTAAAAGCAACTTTAAGACATAAATAAAGTGAAATAACGTTTAAACACTACTTTTTACCCGAAAACCGACAGCGTAACCGAACGCGTAAATTGAAATGTACTAACGTATTTACGTTTCTTCATCGTTTATAACTAATTCGATTCAAGCTGTTTATTATCCGGTTATTCATTAGCATTAAATAATAAAAATACAATCATTATTATTATTAATCCGTTTTCTATAATTACGGTTACTAAGTTGATTTTATATAACTAGTATGACGTTTTTCGTCACAGCTACGATATTATGTATAAAGACCGAAAATTTTATTCAACGTATCCGCAAAATTACGAAATTCGTATAAACAGTAACAACGTTTACGTAATAACGTATGAGAAAGTCGCTAATAAATGACACTCCACTTTAAAATATTTTCAGGTTGATAATAACATTTAACCTTTTTTTTTAAAAAAAACTATAAATTAGACGAATTTGTTAAAAGGTTAAGTAAATTTTACGATAATTACTGAGTAACGCGTATAATCGACTTCCATATTATCAAAATCAACGTACCGGGCGGCAAGTATCCCCGATTTCATGTAAATTAACTCGTACGAACCGCTTTAAATCCGTTTTTAAATTAATAAATTCGAGACTTTTAACCGTAAACCATAAATATTATCGATGACGACAGTAAAACGAAACCAAAATATTACGTCAAAAATATATTACAAGCCAGTTACAACCCTTAAATCAGATGTATCCGACTTTATAACCTATCAAACCGATATGTTTCAATATAATAGGTAAGTTATATATACCTAACGTAAAAATCTGTTTAAACTTTTTTAATATAATAATATTTAACAGTTTCAAATCGCGTTACGGATTGATTTAATATAACAACAGGTTTTTATACCTAGCCTATAATCGGGTTCAATATTTATACTTTACTTTATGAAATGGAATAGCGTATAAGCTGTTAACAAACGGGTAATAAATAAGCGTATTAGTATTAATAAAAACGGAAAACCAAACGACGACGATCAGGCCTGCTCGAACATATCTTTAAAATCCTAGTCTAATTCCTCACCTTGCAGCTCTTTACCCATCTCGACTATCCAACTTAACTTAGTATCTATACTAACTAATTTGATATTAATACGCTCCGAAACCTTAATAAGCTTTTATATTACTTTGAATAACGTTCTCTAACCGCTCATTAACCGAGTTCTCCTCGTTTTCACCCTATTACGATGAACTTACTTAAATACTCTGTTTTTCATTTATTAGCTATACAACCCGCAAGCTAATAAAGCGCACGGAGGTAACGGGAATAAAACCTGTCCCGCTCCGGGTATTAACCTTTCGCTACGTAATATGACGTACCCTTATAGCCTTTTTTACAACAACCACCTAGGTTTATACGCTTTCTAACCACTCTTTAACACTTACAAAGCGGTTTATAAAAACCTAGACTTACCACGGTCCTTGGAATTAAACTCTAAGCACGTTTTCGATAGCTCCTTCACAACCTCATTTATATTAGGATTGAAATCTAAAGACGTATAAAAATAACTAAAATTATAGCTCATAACCCCAACGGAATAAAGACAGCACTGAGTACCAGTATTTAACCATTTATTAGTAACTCCCTCGCGACTATTTAAATTAATTACCCTCGGTCTCTTAACAGAATTTTCTCGAGTTATAAGCTATCATGTAAATGTATTCGAAAAACATTTGTTTTCGCATCCCGTTAAAATATATATTAATAACCTATAAGGCAGTGAATTTTATATTCGGTAATAAAAACCAAATAGCTATTAAACAAATAACCTACATTTTAATAGCCTTATTGAACTCATGAAAAAAAATAGTGATTTATTATTAAACAAAGGTAAACGTTGAAGAAAACTTAATATTATAACACTAATAACATAGAAAACTATAATACTAATATTATATGAAAGGTTAAAAGGTTAATATTAGTAACAAAAAGGCTGTAATATTAATACTATACGGAGGGTTAAAAATTAAAGGTGAAAGGAGGAAGAAACTTTTTATTTTGGAATTGGAATTTAAAGACTATTTATAAGGGGGGGGGTGCACTAAGATACCTTTCACGTAACGTTCCGACCTAACACCTTTCACATGGCACTATGACGTTTTAAAATACGCGTTTACCTTCCTTTATACTTACCACATTACGTACCAAAAAAAGAGGGGGGGGGGTGTCTTTAGGAGTGATGTTATAAGCTAATACCTAGCTAGTATTTACTAGGGATACAACCCTGGTAATTCTACACGCTCTTGCGATGCTTTGGAGTAGGGAGGAAGCCGCATAGAGAAACTCTTCCATACGTCACGTGATCAGGGCTTGCACCATCTTAGCTTCATAGCAGCTCCCTAGTAGGAACTTCTCTTTTTTTCTTTATCGAGATTTATAGACAGAATCAGACCACCTTGAGCGACATCTCCGGCCTTTGTACCTTTACACAAGTACGCTGTTCCAAATATCGTTAAGTCCTAACCTTATTAATCTTATCAATTGTAACTAAAACAGCGCACTGGCCCTTTTAACTAAAGTTAAAGCCAGCATCAACATTAAGTATACGGATTGACGATCTATTAAGGTTAATTTAGATACCCTCCGTCAATGTCGTTACCGGCTTACAATTTTATAATTTAAAGTCCTTAATCGCTTGCTGTTTTAGTGTCACAAAGCCAGCTGTTCCGACGAAAAGGGTATCGTTAGTTTGTATTCTTACTACGCCGAAGTCATTTTTTTATGTTACCAGTAAATACGAGTTATATATTGAAAACTTTATCGGCAGCTGAGATTTCTAATACGATTAATAGGTTAGAAACTAATAAGCGCCTATTTTAGCCAATCCGTATATTAGCTTAATACATCGTATTTCCGTATCTAAAGGGTAAATAATACGAAGTTAATATGGCAGTTTTAATAATACGATTCGCTGTAAATCTGTTGCTAATTACGTATAGGCTTACGTTATATTACGGCCATTAAGCGTAAAATTACCTTTAGTTTTAGCTAGTAGACTTATTGTCAAAACAACCATCAAACGTTAGATAATCTTCTAAATCGTTAACGACTGCATAAGGATTCAGTCCTTGCCTTTATCGCTGTATCCTTAAGCGATCAGCCGTAACTTTTCGTATAGCCATTCCATGGTCTTGCCTTTAACCTTGTAGATAATTCTCGATTTAAAAATCGTGACGTTCGGATTTTAAAGATTAAAGTCAGTCTTTAGTACAAATTATACAATTCCTTAAGTTATCAGGCCGTCGATTTCGACCCTATTACTTTCCTTAAAAAGTTTGCCAGAGGTTTTGATAATCCTTTATACCGTAAGCTTTAATGCCAAGTATTTGTCATCCTTCTCTTTCCTGCTTATCCAAATAGTATTGTAGATACAGATCGGTGTGTATTTCTCCTCCTTAACGTTTCTTTTCTTCGGGGGTTGTCTGCACCGGCAGCGTTTCATCGGCTTGTCGATGACAGGTGGGGAAGGTTCGTGTTGGCTTAGTCGTTTGGCTTAAGGTTCTTCATTGTCAGTAGCCCTAATCTAGGGTTTAGCTGAGGGCGGAGATTTACTCGTTAGGCGTGGGTATTCCCCAAAGACCAGCAGCGTTGGAAGTAAACCTTCAGGCCTACAGTATCGTTGAAGCCTTTCACTGCCATCTGTAGGCGTGTCTCCGGATCTGTAAAGCTTTTAATTTCTAACGTAAGGATATTATACGTTCAGCGAAGTAGTGCGTGTATTCTTTTAACCTTTCCAATACTTTAGTAGGCTTTTACAGGCACTTGTTTACACTAAAGACTTATTATTTTGTCATTTTTCTAAAACTCTGCCATCGTAAAGTTAATACCAGTATCGTAAACAACGACGTTAGGTAAACCTAGGTATGTATTAATCCACAGAATTCTTAACGTTTCCCATGTATCCTTTATCGAAAGGGACTTTAGTAATTTGGCTCGGCAAAGAAAGGTTACGGAGTTAACGACGTAAAGAATAGGCTTACTATTTAAGTAAAACAAACTAAGAAAGATATCATAGTAAAAGTTCTTATATTTTTTTAATATAAATTTTAATTTCCGGACGCTTAGGTATATGTTTGGAAGTGGTGGCAACGTTATTGAATAGCTTTTAAACCAAAATATTCCACATCTTTTTGCCCTACGAACTTTAGGACTTTATATAGTCTATTAATAGCTAGGTGGTTAAAACGCTGGTGTAATTAACGTATGTCCGGCTCCGTTAGGTTTGACACTATTGCTTTCTGGCCTTAAAGATAAAATCATAGGTATCCCTATTTGAAAGCGAGTGAAAACCTTTGGCTGTTTTTAACTAGTTCGTTTATGTTAACGTTAACGTTGACGCTAATGATCTTTATATACTCTAAGTAAAGTAGGAAAGTGTTAGGGAATTTAATGATATCAAACTTAATTGCGGTTACAATAGTTTAAATTACCGTTGTCTCTAGTGACGATAGTTTTTCGCCTAGGTGAAAGCCAACTTTAGCTTTGTCAGCATCGTAACAATTGATTTTAGTAGCTGTAGTGCTTTCCCTCCGCAGTATCACATATTGTAAATAGCCTCCTATTAAGTAATTTGTTGTCCTTATATATGGTATGATACTTTGAAACATGTAGTTCGCGTAATAATCGCGAAAGTTGAAAGTGTGTAAAGGATTGAGAGTTTGGTTAGGGTAAAGGTAAATATAAAGGTAAAGGTAAAGATAAAGATTTTTACCACCTAAACGGTATAGAAAGATATAATTGATTAGTTACTAGGTTACACTAAAAGAAATATCTTCGTACCATTTAATTTATTTATGGGTATTACCATTAATTTCCTTATCGTCTTTAAGTTTTGTAACTTGGTTTAAGTAGTACTGATTAGAAGTGATAAGATACTGGATGTAGTATATTACCTTTTTGTTGTTTCGTTCATCAAGGGGGGGGGGGGTGAGTTTACTAGTAACTAGTTTTGCTATAGATTCAATATCTCATTCTGTTATTACGACTATAGTTCTGGCGGTTAACAGATTCGCCTAAGACTTGCTTTTCTTGGCGTTAATGTAGTTATTACCTCTAGTTTGGGGCTGATATCGATAGACCAGACTTCGGGCATTATAGGCTCCCGTAACTGTACTTGTGATCGATGTAATTAATTACTGTAAGGTTTTTTCCCTTTACGTTAGGGAAGTTACCGACTTAGGGGTACATAATAAGCGAGTTTGTTATACACGTTATTACAGTAGTAAATAAAGAACGTAACTGATTAAAAAAGCCTTTGTAGGTGACATTTAGGCGTTATAAGGCGTATTCGAACTTGTTAATATCCTTAACTACTGTCCGTACCTGTTCGTAAAATGTATCTTCCCCACTATAAGTTTTCCCTAATGCTTTTTAATATAATATTAACTTATTAAGTATTTGGTTAAAAACATTTATTAGCGTTTCATCATTTTATTTCTTTGCTATTATTATAATTTACCAAGTGGTGGCCCAGTCTATATGATGTTGTGCAAGGTGGATGTCGTATTCGAAGTGAATTTTTATATTATCGTAAATCTCGCGAAATATAGTAACTCGAGTACTTAAGATTAGGTAATAGTCCCTAACATACTATATAAGGATTTCGGAGAATGGTAATTAAAAACCTAAATGTGAAATCTTTATCCATTTGTAAATATTTAAAAAGAATATTATCTTAGTGTTAAAGAGGTTGTAGTGCTTTTTATTATGCTTTTTTTGTCATTTTAAACCTTGGCGAAATTCGTAAGCAGTTTGTAGTTAATATCAATCATTTTAATATGTTTTAGGGGAATGTCACGATAATCGTTCTAGTTTTAAATGGTTTTTTTTTTTTTTTTTTTTGATAGTTTAAGCTGTTAAACTTCCGAGGTACGAGATGAGGGGTAATTATTAGTCGCCTGGCTCAAAGGGTAAAGTTTTGTGGTAAAGTTTATAGTGGATTTCTATGTATAGGAAAATCTGAATAGAAAACGTTTTTATAGAACTTAATGGCTTTAAGTAAAATGTTAGAAGGAAAGTGGTATCTAACGACTTTAAAAGGATTAACGATTTTATTTAATGAACTAGTGTAAAGCATCGACGTTAATATCTTTAGTCGCGTCGGCAGCCTTTATTTTACACACTCTGCCACCGTTTAGAGCGTACTCCGCGTTATTACATAAAGGTGCTAAACTGCCAGGAAAGTTAATAAGCTTATCGTTTGTGTATAAAGAGACTTAACTTAGCGAATGGTAAAGGAGAGGTCTCCTAAATCGTGTATAAAACCATTAAGGTTCTTTAACGCCTTTTTCTTTAGGCCGTATGTTTTAAATAATATTCTTTAAGTTAGGCTAATTTAAATAAAGTTTTTACCAACCTAGTAAAACTCTTTTCTGGTACGTAAATTCCTCGGCGTTCAAATTCTTCCTTTAGTTTGAATTTAACAGCTTTTTAGATTTTCTTCCATATGTTAATAGTCCAGTCATTGAAGAACTTATGATACTTGCAGAAGGCACAGCTGCCGCGGTCACGTTTTCCGCCGCCGTCTTGCTTGATGATATAGAAACCGACGAAATTGGTGAGGTATTCTTCGGTTGATTCTTTATTGACGTCGTGTCCCCAAAGATCGTAATTGTAAAACTTGGAAAAGACTGTTCTGAGGTTTTTGATTACTTCTTTTCAGGCGGAGTCGGTGATAGCCTAAAAGTGAGAATTTGTGGTAGCCATCTTGACGTTCTGGCCTGTGTAGGACTTGGTAGGCGTGTGGAGCGAGGAACTTAGTAATTTTTGGTGTAAAGACTGGGTGTTTTAGCGTGAAGTCGCGTGGAAACTTGGTGACTTGGAGACTTGGCGTAACCTGGTGTTTTCGCTTAGAGCAGCGAACTTGACGATTGAAGTGGCGTGGGGAAAGTGAAAAGAGTAAAGTAAGGGAAAATGTTTGATGTAAAGGGTGAGGTCGAAGGTCATTTGTTGGTGGTAGAGGTTGTTTGACCGTGGGACTTAGTCGTTTTTGCAGTAGTAGCACCCATAGTAGTATTAACTTAGCCGTTTGCCAACTTGCCAAACTTTGAGACTTCTGACAGTTAATATTAATGTCTTCAAGAAGGATCAATGAAGATTTCTTGGTGCTTTCCAGTAGCGATACCGTTGCATACTTCCAGATTACTATTGGGAACTGACGAAATCAAAAAGTCTTCTCTGTTTTCCTGCCGTTGGGGACTGGCGCAGTACTAATAGAGGCCTTTCGTAAGAATATTTCCTCTACCTTAGCCGCCGTTATTGACGTAGAGCGTAACCGAAAAGTAGCTTCTTCTTCTACTTGGCTAATCTGTACTCAACCCAATAAGTACTAATTAGTGTTGGAAGGCCTTGCTTAATAGGCCTTTAGACGTTGCAACGTTGTCGATTCGATTGGTTGAAGTAACAGAAGTATTGCGTGGTCAGATGATGGATGTATTGTTCTAGGTTTGGCAAACCGCCAACCGGTCTGCACAGTAATTTGTATGCCCAATTCCTTGGCCCGTGCCCTAGAGTGAAGTGCAGTATGCTGCACTCGACTTACACCCAATGCGGTAAGTCTATACACAAAGCAATACACTTGCAGTACGGTTGATTTTACTGTAAATAAAGTTGACCTACTGCACTGCATGCAATAATATTTCAATAGTGGCCTTGGTTATGGTATTAGCAGGGTTGTTTTTACTATTAATTCACCGGAACTTATCGATTTCCCGGGCTTCGTATACCTTCTTTAAAGCCATTACTATTGGTAGGCCTTAGACGTTGCAACGTTGTCGATTCGATTAGTCGAAGTAACAGTAGTATTACGTGGTCAGATGGTAGTTATATTGTTTTAGGTTTGGCAGACCGCTAGCCGGTCTGCACTGTAATTTGTATAGCTAACTGCTTGGCCCATGCCCTAGAGTGAAGTGCAGTGTATTGTACTCAACTTACACCTAATGCGGTAAATTCCCATAAAGCAATACACTCAACTTTACTATAAGTAAAGTTGACTTACTACACTGGATGTAATATTATTCTAACACTGGCGGCTTTTTAGTTTGTGTGCGTACGCCAGTATGGCTAACTATTTTTTTTTCCGGTTACCACTAAATTGCCTCCTCATCAACTGGCTAGACTCCTGTCAATTCCAGTTGACTTCTATACTGAATTGCATCCGATTGCATGCAAATTAACCCCATTTGACCTTGATTATTCCGTTTCTCCGAAGTCCGAGTTCATTAACTCCTAAAAAAAGTTCTTTCGCCATATGTTTCTGCAAATCTCCACTTTAATTATACTACTTAAATAAATCATCATCAATCCTCTATCAGTTTTCCAATTTGCTAACACATCTCTATCCGCTGTTATATGATCTAAGCCTTTCGGATGACCTATTAATGTAGCTCTCGATACATATAGTCAGCTTATTATTGTTTATAAACCTTTCCAGAGCCTTATTTGACGTCGTCTTCGTTATGATATATGTGTGATTATTTTTGCTATCGATTTATCGGAATTCCTTAATTTCTTTCCCTTCGTAGGCTTTACAAAGTACCATCATGCTTATTATTAGGCGTTTTTAGCTAGTAATTCCGAGCTTTAACAAGTATTAGAAAAGGCTTTTTTAGTTGATACAAGTTACCACTAGAATAAGAGAAATTTTTAGCTACCTGGTAATGAGGTTTAGGGTTTTTCATAAGGCTATGCCTATATTAAAGCCCGCTATTATACCATAATCCTCTGATGTTAATACGCTTTAATACTTTTAACAAAAGCTAAGGCTAATATTAATACTAAGTATATAAATTAACAATTTATTAAAATCAGAATTGGTATTCTCTGTTAACGTTGTTACCGGTTTGTAATTTCAAAACTTAAAGTCCTTCGTCTCTTATTATTTTAGTGCTATAAAGCTAACCATTCCGAATAAAGAGGTATCGTTAATTTACATATCTATTATATAGAAATCCTTTTTTTACGTTACTAACAAATACGGATCGTATATTAAATATTTCATAGTTAACCGGTATTCAAAATACGACTAATAGGTGAGGAACTAGTAAACGTCTACTTTATCTAATCCGCATAGTGATTTAATACAACGTATTACCATGCCTAAAGGGTAAATGACATGGAATTCGTGTGGTAACTCTAATATTACGAACCGCTATAAATATGTTACTAATTACGTATAAGCTTATGTTATATTATAGTTATTGAACGTAAATTTGCCTTTAATTTTAGCTAGCAAGCTTACGTTTAAGGTAACCACTAAACTTTAATTAATTTTCTAAATCGGTAACGACTATGTAAAAATCTAATCTTTATCTTTGTCGTTATATCTTTAAACGATTAATCGTAACTTTTTATACGGCTGCCCCATAATCTTGCTCTTAACCTCATGAATAATCCTCGACTTAAAGATCGTGGTGTTCAGGTCTTAAAGGTTAAAGTCGGTTTTCGGTATGAATTATACAACTACTTAAATTAATAAACCGTCGTTTTCAACCTCATTATTTTCTTTAAAAGGTTTACCAGAGGTCTTAATAATTCCTTACGCTCGAAGCTTTAATATCAAACCTTCGTTATCCTTCTTTTCCCTACTTACCTAAGCAATATTTTAGATACGACCCGACATATATTTCTCCTCTTTAACATCTTCTTTTTTTCAGATGTCGTCCGCGCCGACAACGTTTCATCGGTTTATCGATTATTGGTGGAAAAGATTCGTGTTAGCTTAGTCGTTTGGATTAAAGAGCTGAAGGGTTTTGATTTTTAATAACTCTAATATAACGCTGTTAGTAATTTTAATAACTACTTCGAAATTTATAATACTTAATATATTATACGGGCCTTTCTATTTACCCGGCTCCCGCTACACGAAGGCTTTACTTTATAATGGTAAAGCAAGTACGTTGATTGTTAAAGGGTTGTTCTTGGTTTTAAAGGCGTTATTAATCTAAAGGCGTGCGGATTTTTTCGTAGTTTCTTTAAAGCTTTGTTATAGGTCACAATACGTTTCTTAGTACTTGCTAAGGGCAGAGACTCAATATTCAGGCGTAGATACGTTCCAAAAACAAACAATGTTAGAACTAAGCCATTAGGGCCTATAATATCGTTCAAGCCTCTTACCACCATTTATAAGCGTGCCTCTGGATCTATAAAGCTTCCAATCTTTAATATAAGAATATTATACATTCGGCGAAGTAATAAGTATACCATTTTAATATTCTTAATACTTCAATGAGCTTTTACAGGTACCTATTTGCACTAAATATCCATTATTTTAATATCTTTCTAAAACTCCACCGCTGCAAAGTTAATGCTAACATCGTGGCCGACGACGTTAGGTAAACCCAGGTCTTTATTAATCTATAAAATCTTTAATATTTCCCATGTATCCTTTGCCGAAAAAGACTTTAGAAATTTAACTGTTAAAAAAGGTTACGGAATCAACGACATAAAAACAAACTAATTATCTAAGTAGACCATATTAACAAATATCTCGTGGTAAATTTTTTTATCATTTCTTAATATAAACTAAAAATTTCGAAAGATTTGGGTATAGGTTTGGCAGTAGTAACAATGGTTTTTAATAGCTTTTAAAGAAAAGTATTTTACATCTTTATGTCTTATAAACTTTATGACTTTATACAGCTTATTAATAGTTGGATAGTTTTAACGCCTGTATAGTTAACGTATTTCCGTCTCTGTTAAATTTAATACCACTGATTTCAGGCCTTAAAGATAAAACCATAGGTACCCCTACCTAAATGCGAGTAGAAACATTTAACTGTTTTTAACCAGCTCATTTACATTAATATTAGTGTTACCATTGAGGGTCTTTATATCCTTCAAATAAAGTAAAAAAGGGGTAGGAGACTTAAGGATATGGAACGTAATTACGCCTATAATAATTTGAATTACCGTTGTTCTTAGTGATGATAGTTATTTACCTAAGCCAAAACTAACTTTAGCCTTGTCAACATCATAACGATTAATCTTAATAGCTAGAATTCTTTCCCTCCGCAATATCACATACTACGAATAGCCTCCTGTCAAGTATATTAATACCCCTGTATTTGGCATGATACCTTGAAAAATATAGTCTGCGTAACGATCGCGAAGATTAAAGATATATAAGTAGTTAGTGGCTTAATTAGAGTAAAGGTAAAGATCTTTACCACCCAAACGGTATAGGAAAGCGTAGTCGGCTAGTTATTACGCCGTACCTGAAACAGTATATTCGTGCCACTTGATCTGCTTAAGGGCGTTGGCGGCATAAATTGGTTCGTCACTTTTAAAGTCTTTGATTTGATCGAAATAATCCTGTTTAAAATCAATGGGGTATTAGACGTGATATATTACCTTTTTATTATTACGTTCGGTAAAGGGGTACCGAGTTAACCAATAGCCAAATTTACCATAGATTTAACATCTTTTGCTACTATTACGACGATAGTAACAATGGTTAACAGGTTAGCCTAAAGCCTAGCCTTATTGACGTCAATGTGATTACTACCTCTAGTGTAAAACCGACGTCGATAGGCCAAATCTTAGGCGTTATGGACGTCCGTACTTGCGGTTAACGTAATTAACTACCGTAAGGTCTTTTTCATTTACGTTTATAAAGTTGCTAGCTTAGGAATATATACTAAGCGAATTTGGTATACGCGTTATTACTGTGGTAAAAAAGGAACGCAATTGATTAAAAAAGCCTTTGTAAGTGATATTTAGGCGTTATAAGGCGTATTTAAATTCACTAACGCCCATCATTACTACTCATACCTACTCGCGAAGTATAGCTTCGATAATTTGGAGTTTTTCTATTGCTTTTTAACATAGTATCAGCTTATTAATTATCTGATTGAACTTATTTATCGGTGTTTTATACTTTTTATTTTTAACTATTATCGTTACTTACCTCATAGTAGTACATTCTATATAATATTACGTAAGGTGAACGTCGTATTTAAATTTTCTCTTTATACTATCGTGAATTTAGCAAAACATATTATTTTGGTTATAAGGGTTAGGTAGTAATCCTTGGCGTATCCTATAAGGATTTCGGGAAAGAATAATTACAAACCAAAAGACGAACCCTTCATTTACTTACAAATGTTTAAGAAAGGCATTATCTTGGTGTCGAAAAAGTTATAGGGCTTTTCATCGTACTTCTCTATATTTTCTCAGATCTTAACGAAGTCTGTAAAGAATTTTTAATTAATATAAACCATTTAGACTAGTCATAGAGAAAGGTCCTGATAATTGTTTTAACACTAAATAGTATTTTTAATAATTTAAACCCTAAAACTTTCAAGATATAATGTTAAGGGTAATTGCCAGTCGCCTAACCCGAGGGGTAAAATCCTATAGTAGGATCTATGGTAGGTTCTCGCACGTAGGCAAGTCTGAAGGGGAAAGGTTTTTAAAAGGCTTAACGGTTGAATTATTAAGGAACGATAGGTATTTAGAAATTTCAAAAGGTTTAAAGATTTTGGATGGCCTGACGATCTTGTTTAATTTACTGGTGTAAAGCGTTAATGTTGATATCTCTAGCCTCGTTGGCGGTCGCTACTTTACGTGCACTACTGCCGCTAAGGGTATAATCCACGTTATTACGTAGGGGTATTAAACTACCGAGTAGGTCTACAAATTCTTTATCACTAATACGTAAAGAGGCTTAACTTAGCTAAAGGTATGGAAGAGGTTCCCTAAAACGTGTGTATGGGCGTTAAAATCCTTTACTGTCTTTTTCTTTTCCTTAAAATTCTTAAGGATTGAGGTCTTCAGTGCAGTCTTCTTACTAGGCTAATTCAAAAAAAGTTTCCGTAAATCCTAATAAAGTTTTTTCCAGACATATAGATACCATGACATGTAACCTCTTTCTTTAGCTTGGCTTTAACCGTATGCTGGATCATATTCCATATATCAGGAATCTAGTGGTTGAAGAACTCGCGAAAGTTTTGGAAAACACGAGCACCGCGGCCGAACTCTTTACCGGCTTCAAACTCAAAGATATACTAGCTAACGTAATTAGTTAAGTAAAATTCAATTAAATTCTCGTCAATATCTGCAATCTAGAGTTGTTGGTATTAGTGGTTAACGAAGATTGATCCGAGGTTTTTAATTACTTCTTTTTAGGCGAGGTCGGTAATAGCTTTGAAGTAAGCGTTTACGGTAGACATCTTGGCGTTTTTACTTATATAGGACGTGTAGGGCGAAGGAATTGGTAATCTTAGACGTAGGGATTTGGTGTTTTTAGCGTAAAATCGCGTGAAGTAGCTTTTTCAGTGTAACTTAGCAATTCTCGGTATTTTCGCTTAAAATAGTAAACTTGATGATGAAGGTAATGTGGGGGGTAAAAAAAGTAAAGGAAAGGAAAAGGTTTAATATAAAGGGTAGAGTTGAAGGTCGTTATGAGTATTAGAGGGCGAAGGTTATTTGTTGTAGTTATTTAGCTGTAGGACTTAGTCGTTTTTGCAATAGTAATACCCGTAGTAATAATAACTTAGCCGTTTGTAAACTTGCCGAACTTTGAGACTTTTAACAGTTAATTTCAACGTCTTTAAGAAATATATGTAAATATTTCTTAGTGTTTTCGATAACAATACCGTTGCTAACTTCTAGATTGCCGTTAGGAGACTAACGCAACCCAAAATTCATCTCTGTTTTCCTATTGTTGGAAGACTAGCGCAGTACTAATAGAAGCCTTTCACAAGAATCTTTCCTCTACCCCAGCGGTCGTTTTAATTTAAAGAGTAACGAGAAAGTAGCTTCTTCTTCTACTTAGCTTATCTGTGCTTAACCTAATAAACACTGATCAGTGTTAGTAGACCTTAGACGTTGCAACGTTGTCGATTCGATTAGTCGAAGTAACAATAGTAGTACGTGGTCAGATAGTGATTATATTGTTCTAGGTTTGACAGATCGCTAGCCGGTCCGCATTGTGATTTTTATGGTCAACTGCTTAATCCGTGCCTTAGAGTGAAGTGCAATGTACTGTAATTAACTTACATCCAATGCGGTAAATCCCCACAAAGCAATACACTCAACTTGTAGTTCAGTATAGTCAACTTTACTGTAAGTAAAGTTGACATACTACACTGCATGTAATACTATTCCAACAATTACGTTTATTATTAAAAATTTTTCATTAATAGTACTCAATTTTAATAGGCATTCATAAAAGCTTCGAAAATCGGTATATATTACTACAGGTATTGGTAACAGTCACAGTTATCTGGTAATAATACTTGATATACAATTAGTTACCATATTGATATTAAAGCTTACCATTATACCGTAGACTTTCGAGACTAATACGCTTCGGGTTACGCGTTTATATTTAATAAATATTTCGTATACAGGGTTCTCGATAATTGTAAACTGCCTTTTAAATTTATCCTCAGTAACCAATATTATTAAAAAGCCGATTAATAATATGAAGTTGGTATTATTAATAAATAACCCGTTAGAAAAAATCATTAGCTTCACTTTTGTTAAACATATAAAACCCATATTAATTCCTCGTTTTATATTATCCATTTGTCACTAAATCCGTTTATTTAAATTATTAAAGTTTTCGTCCTATTTTTTATACGTATATTATAAGAAAAAGATTGTATGATAATTTTAATTAATATAATATGTCGATATAGTCTGTATAAACCCTTTACCTTCAATATCGTTATAATTTTATCTCTTTGGTTTTATTGATAATCGTTAAACTTATAACTTACGGCTTTTAACGTATGATAATAGAAATGCCGTTTTTAAGCATAATACTATACATGCGGATTAAAAATTCATTAAAGTCAAGTTATTTAACTTTAGCTAACGCTTTAATATTTTTATACTTCCAAATGCCTGACTTTTCAATAATACGCTATTCCGTTACCATAAACCTAACATCTCCGAAAAAAGGGTATTATGTGTTTATATACCTACAATATTAAAGTCTTTGCCTTTTGTAATTAATAGACGCGAGTTAAAGGTCAAAGCTTTTATACAGAACCTGTTTTTAAAGTGCGCCTAATACATTAAAAACCATTAGACGTCTTCCTTGTCCAATTTGTATAAAGAATTGATGAAACATATTCTCGTGCCAGCCGGAAATTTCCCACTTACTTCTTTTAACAGTTTGAATAATATAATCCGTTAAATATCGGTAATAAACTACGTGTAAGTTCACATAATATCTTGGCTATCAAGTTTAAACTAACATTTTATGCTAATAGTCAATCTAATAACAATAAAGACGATTAATCATTGGCTAATCTTTTAGATTATAACCGATTAAATAAGGATCTTATCTTTACCTTTATTACTATATTCTTAAGTAATTAACTGTAACTTTTTATACGGTCTGTCAGTAGTTTTACCTTAAATTTTGTTAACTATGTTAGACTTGAAAATAGTAGCGTTTTAGCCATTAAATTACGTTAACGGTATAAATTGTATAATACTATATAATGAAAGGCTGTTCATTTTCACTTGATGACTTTCCTCAAAAGGTTTGCCCGGTATATTAATAACGTTTTCAATACGTAATTTACTAGTAAATTCTACGTCGAAATTTTCTTAAAAAATAACTATACAATTAAATATGCCCTTCCGGGCCTATAGTCTCTATCGTCGTTCTTTTCTTCAATGTATATCATTCTCTTTGGTAATTGTCTACACCGTTAATGTTTCATTAAATTGTTAATAATCGGCCTCGAAGGGTTATATTAACTAATTCTCTTAGCTCTAAGGTTATTGACATCAGGATATTCTTTAAACCTAAGGGGTCCGAACGGTTTTCGGTACAGCTTAACCTATATAACCTGAAAATTTACGGGGCTATGAACAGTTTTAACTATTACGTTTAAATTGGTAATATTTAAGATTCTATGCAGCTTATCCTATTTGTCTTACTCGTGTTACATAAAGGCTTTACTTTAAAGTGGGAGTAATAACATGTTTGTTATTAAGGATCCGCTCCTAATATTAAGGGTATTATTAATTTAACGGTGTGCCGATTACTTCCTTAGCTCTTTCAAGGCTTTTTCATATTCTATAACACGTTTTTAGGTACTTAATGAAGGTAGCGACTCAGTTGCTATATGCGGGTAAACCCTAAATACTAATAAAGTTAATATTAATCTATTGGAACTAACAATACCAATAAAGTTAATATAAGTACATTAAAACTAATAATATCATCAAAACATTTTAACACTATTTAAAACCGTATATTTTAACTCGTAAAGCTTTTGATTTCCAGTATAAAAATATATTAGGCCCTTCACCGAAAAGAGTATATCTTTTCGACTGCACTAATACCCTAATAAACTTTAACGAAGACCTATTTATACCAAATCCCTATCAACTTTATATTAACTTAAAACTCTATCGTATTAAAGTTAATGCTGGTATCGTAAACTAATACGTTTAATAGCCTAAATTACGTATTAATTTACAAAACACATAGTGCTTCTTGTATTTCCTTTACTACAATAGTTTTAAGGAGTTTAACGCTGTAAAAAGCCGTAATGGAATTTATAACGTGTAATATTAGCTTGCCGTATAAGTAAAATACGTTCACCAAAATTTCCGAATTAATGTTTTAGTTTTCCTGTAATGTAAAATTAAATCTTAAAATGATTTGAAAGTATATTTGGTAGTAGTGACAAAGCCGTTTAATTACTTTTAACGCTAACAACTTCACATCTTCGTAACTAACTACTTTTAAAACCTTATAAAGCTTATTAGTTACCGAGTAGTTAAGTTTACGATATAATTAAAGAAGTCCTACCTCCATTAGGTTCAATATCACTGCCTTTAGCCCTTAAAAGTCAAATCAGAAATACCCTTATTTAAAGGTAAGTAAAGACCTTTTGCCGGCCTTAATTTGTATTAGTTTATCAGTTTAAATATCAATGTTAACACCAAGGTTTTTTATATTTTTTTTGCAAAGAAGGAAGGAGATAGGGGATTCCAAGATGTAAAAGATAATAAATCTAATAATTGTCTTCATCGTCGTTAATCCTAGTAAAAATAGCCCTTTCCAAGGCTAAAATCAACCTTAGTTTTGTTAATATTCGCGTAATTAAGTTCCGTAACAATATTAATATCCCTTTGCAACACGACGTATTACGAATAACCTCATGTTAAGTACCGTATTACCCTCGTATCCGGTATAATCCCCTAAAAACTTAGTTCGTATAGCGATATTAAATAGTAAAAAGGTATATAGAGCCAGAGTCTTTATAATTATATAGGTGATAAGAGTCTTTACCTATAAGGCGATACAAAAAGGCGTGGTTAACCAATTATTATGTTATTTCCTAACTAGTATCAGTACCATTATTTTTGTATTAGTTGATAGCCTTTAACTTGTTTTATTCCTCTTTATATTTTTTTCTGAACTATATAATTTTCTCGATATAATTCCAATTAAAAGTAAAGGGAAATTACGTATAATATATTACCTGTTTTACTTCACATTTGGCGGTAATGTAACGTATTAACTAATAACCGTACGTACCGAAAACCCAACATTTTTTTACGTTTGAAGTAAACTTACTTAACCGGATGAAAAACATTAAGGAAAATGAGTACCCTCTTCCGTAAGTAAAGGTTCGAACCTTTAGTTAACCGTACCAATTGGGCCTTTCGTACCATCAATTAATATAATACGAATGGAGGAGGTCTTTTTTTTCGTTATTGAATTTCGTAGCTTAAGGGTATATACCAAACAAGCCGGTGACTAGAATAATACAGTTGCCAACAAAAAACGAAATTGGCTAAAAAAAACCATCGAAAGTGGTATCGGGACATTAAAGGGCGTATTCGAACTCTTTGTATCTCATAACGGCTTACTGGACCTATTAGCGTAAGGTGTCTTGGCTATTTTCCACGTTCCCCATTAATTATTAGCAAAACATCAGCTTATTAAGTATCGATTTAAAAGGGTTAATCTTACTTTTCGGATTTTTTCATAATTTAGCATATAAAACCACTTAATAATATTCCAATAGGTGTGGTATTAGATAAGGTTAATATTGTATTCGAAATAATCCTTTGAACTATTATAAATTTCGCGGAAAGAGGAATAATTTGTTAGGTATCAAAATCAGTAATCCTCGACTTAACCAGTAAAGATACTAAAAAACAACGAGTAAGAACCTGGTAATTTAACCCTTATTCAACGTTAAATTTGAATGAATAGACGTAATTTAACATCGAAAAGGTTATACAGCTTACCGTTATACTTCTATTTTTCTTTCCATATATTAACGAACGTAATAATTGCCGTAAAATCCGTATTTACCATGGAAACGCATCGAAGGGAAAAGGTAATATACTGGCCATATAAATATTTTATATACTTTCACTAAGGGAATAACTAAAGCTATTAGTATTAGGAGGCAGGATAATTACCTTTGGCTAAATTTGTAAGAAAAAGGCTAATAGTCGTACCCATAATAAGCTCGCGCGTAAAGTCGGTCCTTTTTTAATTTGGCTATTAAAACTATACGTATTAAAAAGCTTAGGGGAACTAGGCTAAAGGCTTTCCGTTGTAGGGGACTTGGTAATAATTCTTTCAGTATTAAAGGGTCCGTCTATGTTTCTACTTGATTAACTAATTGACTTAAAGACTTAGTGGGTATATATTAACAAATTTCATACGTGCGGTAACATTAATATATCAAGAATCTCATGTAATAGGGTTTAGAAAACTTATTCGTGCTTGGGCAGGTCTTCACGAATGTATATGTAGGCGTTAAAAGTTACTATCTTCAGCAATCCCTTTCTTCTTAGGAAGTTCAACTTTTCGAATAAATAGTTTAAACTTTACTTTTATTTTTGCTTGCCTACCCGCTTTTTTCCATATATTTAAACTCCAGACATAAAACTATTTTTCAAAAAGTCGAATTCTATAAGTTTATAATTAATTCCGGTAAGGTTCAGGTTGAGAATAAAGCGGTAGATTACGTTAGCCAAATACTTTAGGATAGAGTCTTTAGTAGCATCGGCAAACCAAAGTTTTTCGTTGTAGTACTTCTTGAAGATAATTCAGAGGTCCTTAATTTCCTTTTTTTGGTTAGGGTCATTAACGGTATTAATTCCGGCTTGTTTTAAAGCTATGGTGTCTTTTTGACTGGTATAAGGCTTAGTGGTTGAATTAGTGATCTGGGGGCGTAAGGACTTGGCGATTCGAGGATGTGCGGAATTGATGATTTAACGTGGAGTCGCGAGATGTAGCTTTCTAAACACGACTTGGTGTTTTCGCTCGGATCAACGATCTTGACGATTAAATTATCGTAAGGAGGAAAAAAAAGTGATGTAAAGTCATATGTCATAGGTTTGCCGTCAAAGTTGGTATAGGTTAAAGGTCATAAGACTTAGTTGTTTTTAACGATTTGTAGTAGTAGTACCCATAATAGTACTAACTTAGCCGTTTGCCAAATTTCCGACTTAGTGATCTTTAAGACTTTTAGGCGGTCAATCTCAATGCCTTCAAGAGGGATCAATAAATATTTCTTGGTGTTTTCGAATAGCGATACCGTTACTTACCTATAGGCTACCGCGAACAACTGCACAGCGTATAGGGGCTCTTCGCAAAAACCTTTCCTCTACCTTACCTAATTAAAGTGTAATAACCGTAAAACAGCTTCTTCTTTTACTTAGCCAATCTGTGCTTAATCTAATAAGCACTAATAAGTGTTGGTAGGCTTTTATCGTTATACCGTAGTCGATTCGAATCACTGTAGTTAAAGTAACTAGTACTGCGTTGATATTGTTGATTAATGTATGTAAGTTCTAAGTTTATCAGACCGCTAGCCGGTCTATATACTAATTTTTATGGCCAAACGCTTTGGACTTTACCCCACTTTGAAGTAGGTACCTACTGTACTGTATTTGCAGTGCAGTCCCACAAACTACAGTCAATTTGCAGTAAGTACAATCAACTTTACTCGCAGTAAAGTTAATTTGACTGTACTGCATTTTACTGCTATTTTATCACTTTCCCTATTACTTTTTAGCATACTATTAACTTTTTAATTACCTAGTTAAATACATCTATAGGTTTTTTTCCCCTCTTTTTTCTTCATTATTGTTGTTACTTACCTTGTAGTAATCTAATCTGTATAATATTATATAAGGTGGACGTCGTGTTCGAAATGGCCTTTTATACTGTTATAAATCTCTTACAATGTTGTTACTTAGGTTAGGAAGGTTAGGTAGTAATCCTCAAAGTACATTGTAAGGATTTCGGGAAATAGTAAGCGATAACGAAAAGGGAGGACTTTTATTCATTTACATATGTTCAAACAAGGGCATTATCTTCGTGTCGAAAAGGTTATAAAGCTTTCCGTTATACTTTTTTACGTCTTTCTAGGTATTAGATAAATCTGTATGAAGTTCATAGTTAATGTTAACTACTTTAACAGGTGTTGGTGACAGATCGAGATGGTTATTCCAGTCTTTATTAGTGTTATTTCCTAGCAGTTTAGGCCTTAAAGCCTTCGAAATACGGTTTTAAAGGTAATTGCCAGTCGCTTAAACCGAGAGGTAAAGTCCTATAGTAAGGCTTGGGGTAGGCTCTCGCGTATAAGCAAACCTATCATGAAAAAGCTTTTAGTAGGCTGGATAATTCCGATTAAGATGATAGGAGGTAAGAGAGACCTGAAGGTTCTAAAAGACTTAACGATTTTATTTATTTAACTGGTATGAAACGCCAACGTTACTTCCTCTGGCCATGTGAGTGGCCGTTGCTTTACGTACTTTGCTGCCGCTAAGGGCGTATTCCACACTTTCGCGTAAAGATACTAAGATACTGAATATGTTAACATATTCCTTATCATCAACGCATAAAAAGGCTTAACTTATCTAGAGGATAAGGAGTCCTTGAAAACATGTGTAAGGGCGTTAAAATTTATTAGTATCCTTTCCCTTAAGGCGTGAATCTTAAGGTCGTTCCTTACGTTAGGCCAACTTGAAAAAGGTTTTTGCCAGTCTTGTAAAGCTTTCCTTTAACACAAATACCTCGTCGTTAAAGTTTCTCCTTTAACTTGGACTTTAATACCCCTTTAAATCTTTTTTCATATGTTAATATTTTAGTTGTCGAAGAACTTACGGTATTTTCAGAAAGCATCATCACCATGGTCAAATTTTTCATCGCTGTTTTGCTCGATAATAAAATAACCAATGAAGTTAATTAGGTATTACTTTATTAAGTTTTTATCAACGTCTAGGTTTTAAAGATCTTCATCGTATTACTTTAGAAAAAGGGATTTAAGAGCTTTAATCCCCTTCAAAAGTTTTTGTGTAAGTGCTATCTTAAGATTTAGTCTTGTATAGTACTTGGTGAGTGAAGGACTTGGTAACTTGAGGCATAGGAACTTGACGGTTTAGCGTAGAGTTGCGTAACGTGGCTTTCTCGGCACGACTTGTCGATTTTTGGTGTTTTCGCTCAAATAACCAACTTTATAATTAAATCAATGTAGGGGAAGTAAAAAGAGTAAAGTAGAGGCAAAGATCTGGTGTAGAAGGTAAGGTCTAAAGTCGTTTATTATTATAGGTAAAGATCAAAGATTGTTTTTTGTTTTGGCCGTAGTATTTCATCGTTTTTGTAATAGTAGTACCCGTAGTAATACTGGCTTCCGTTTGATAACTTGCCGAACTTTAAGATGTTTAGCGGTTAATCTCAACGTTTTTCAAAGGATTCGAAAATATTTATTAGTATTTTTAGTAGCGACACCATCGCTACCTCTAGACTGCCATAAAGACTGTCGCAGTATAAAGGTCTTCTTTACGTACTTCCATAAAGACCGACACAATAGTAAAGACCCTTCGTAAAAATCTTTCCTCTACCCTAACGATAACGCAAAGCGTAATAACCAGAAAGTGACTTTTCCCTCTACTTAGATAATCTATGTTTAACTCAATAATCACTAATTAGTATTAGTGGGAGTTAGACGTTACAAAGTTTTCGATTCGATTAGTCGAAGTAATAGTAGTATAATAGTAGTCAGATAGTAGTTATATTGTTCTAGGTTTAGCAGACTCCTAGTGGTCTGGACTGTAATTTATATGGTAAATTGTTTGGCTTGTGCACTAGTTGAAGTGTGGCGTACTATACATGACTTACACCTAATACAGTAAGTCCAAACAAAATAATACACTCAACTTGCAGTCATTATAGTCAACTTTACTATAAGTAAAGTTGACCTACTACATTGCAGGTAGTATTATTCCAACAAATTTCAAGTTAATAATTCCTGTTGTTGGAATAGTATTACAATGGTATTGCATGCAATTCAGTAGGTAAACTTTTACTTGCAAGTAAAAGTTGACCGTACTGCAAGTGTATTGCTTTGTGCGGACTTACCACATTGGGTATAAGTCAAGTGCAGTACGCTGCACTTCACTTTAGGTCATGGGCTAAACAATTGGCCATACAAATTACAGTGCAGATCGCTAGCGGTCTGCTAAACCTAGAACAATACATCCACCATCTGACTACTGTAATGCTACTGTTACTTCAACCAATCGAATCGACAAAGTTGTAACGTCTAAGGCCTACCAACACTAATCAGTGCTTACTTGCTTATTAGGTTAAGTATAAATTGGCTAAGTAGAAGAAAAGGCTACTTTCCGATTACGTTTTATAATTGCATAAGGTAAAGAAAAGGTTCTTACGAAAGTCCCTAAGGCTGCGTCTGATATTTACAGGTAGTTAAAAGGAATACTTTTAAATTCGTCTGATATTTACAGGTGCTTAAAGGTGACAATGGTATTATTATTATTGAAAACACTAAAAAATCTTTACTGAACTAGTTTTAAAGAAAAATCGTTAAAATTAACCGCCTAAAGTCTTTAAGCTGGTAAGTTAGCAAACGGCTAAGGTACTACTACTACGGGTGCTATCACTGTAAGAAAAACGACTAAGTCTTTATATTAAAAACAACAACTTTCGACCTTTAATACCAATAACGACCTTCAACCTTACCTTCTATACCAAACCTTTACTTTAATTTACTCCTTTTCACTTCCTACGTCACGTTAATCGTTAAGTTCGATACTTTAGGTGGAATTACTAAGTTACGTAAAAAAAAACACATCGCGCAACTTCATGTTGAAACACCAAGTCCCTACGCCCTCAGATCGTTAAGTTTATCACTACTAAGCTCTATACTAGTTAGATCATTATAATGGCTTTAAATTACATAGGATTCAATACTATCAACGACCTTATTAGGAAAAAGGAAATTAAAACCCTCGAAACCACCTTTATTAAACACTTCGATAACGATTTTTAAATTAAAGAAGTTAACAAAAACTTTACTCCCGAGCATTTTACTAATTACGTCGGCCACTTTATCTTTGACGTCATCTATAACGATTAAAATACGAGTATCAAAGCCTTTTATAACTATATCAATTTTTTTTTAGATTAGATTTTGTATATATTAAAGAAAATAGAGAAGTCGATTAAGGTTAAGTTTAGAGTTGATTTACGCCAATAAGGGATTTTACTACCTTTGAAAGTTGGTAAAGACGGTAACCTCACCGACGTACTTTACGATTATGCCACAGATAGAAACCCCTAATAGACCTTAGCTAAGGGCAATGAGGTTTCTAGCAATAGCAACTCATAACGATCATATACATGCTCATAAGGATCTGCTTAAAAGGAATCGATGGATTCACACCCCTTAAGCCCTCAGATTTACCAGTCTATTGAATAGGAGCCTCACCGAACCCCTTAAAACTAAAAATATTATCGCCAACCTTTTTATGGCGGATAGCATTAGGTTTATTTCCCCTAAATTCATTAACACGTCCAGTTTTAATAGCCAAATTAAAGAAGGACCGGGTTTATATGTAAGTCGACTATGGGCACAACCACTGGCTTTTTCCCTTTAAACTCAGCTAAAGGTAACTATCCTGCTTATTAGCACTAATAGTAAACTTGGTTTTTCCCCCGGCTAAGTAAAGAAAGTCCCTACAACCAGTACATTATACTTCCATTTCGATGCGTCCCTATAAAGAATACGTATTATACGTTAATTGCTACATTCATTAAGATTTGGGAAGGTAAAGAGAAGTATAACGGTAAGCCGTATAATCTCTTCAATATCAAGTTACGTCCATTTTTTAATATCTGCCGCCAAATAAAAGTTAAGTTGCTAGGTTTTTATTCGTTGTTTCCTAACATCCTTACCGGTTAAGTTAAGGATTATTACTTCCGATAACTTACGAATTGTACTCTTTTTCATGAAATTTATGATAGTATAAAGGGCCATTTCGAATATGATATCAACCTCGCCCAATACCATACGAATTGGAACATTATTAAGTGGTCCTACATATTAAATTACAAAAAAAAATCGGAAAGTAAAATAGACCTTTTAAATTAAATTCTTAACAGGTTAATGTTTTGTTAATAGGTAATAGGGAATGTAGGAGCTGGCAAAAGCACTTTACATTAATGGGTTCGACAAATAGTTACGGGTTATAAAGAGTTCGAATACGTCTTGTAATAACTTAATGCCACCTATGAATAGTTTTTTTTAGCTAATTGTGTTCTTCGCTTGCGACCGTAAATGTTAGAGTAATCAGCTCGACTAGTATATACCCATAAACTCCAGAATTCAGTAACGAAAAAAATCCTTTCAATTCGTATTACATTAATTGACAGTACGGACGACTCAGTAAGTACGGTTAATAAAGGATCCGGATCTTTACCTACAAAGGAGGGTATTTATCCTCTTTAATATATTTAAATAGGCTAAACAACTTTAACTTAAACGTTAAAAGATATTAAATCTACGGCAAACAGGGTTATTGGTTAATACGTTACATTGTTGTCGAGCGTAACGTAAAAAAGGTAATGTATTATACGTAATACCCCTTTAATTTAAAATAGGATTATATAGAGAGTATTACGTAGTTTAAAGGAAGTAAAGTTAAGGAAGAGGAAAATAAGTCGAGGGTTATCGGCTGGTACGAAGATATTAGTAATGATACCGATACTAACCCAAAAACCACGTAATAACTAGTCGACCACGTATTCCTATATCGCCTTATAGGTAAAAACCCTTACCGTCGTTATAACAATAAAGACCCTGGCTCTATACACCTTTTTACTATTTAAAACCGGTACGTAAAGTAAGTTTTTTAAGGGATTATACCGGATACGGTGGCAGTATGGTATTTAATAGGAGGTTATTTATAGTATATCGCATTACAAAGGGATACAGATACTGTTATGGAATTTGACTACGCGAATACTGGCAAAGCCAAAGTTAGCTTTGGCGTTGGGAAAGATATATCTTTACTGAGATCTATGATAGTAAAGATTATTATTAACCCTATCGTTTTCCATATTTTCAAATCCCTTACCTCCTTTCTCCTTTACCTTAAAGATATGAAAAACCTCGGCGTTAACGTTAATGTTTAGACTAATAAGCTGATATATATTAAATCTGGCAAAAGGTTTTCATTTAGCCTTAAGTAAAGGCATCTTTAGTTTCATTTTTAAGGACTAAAAGTAGTGGTATTAAATTCAACGAAAGTAAAACTTAATTAATTATATCGTATATTCATTTACCCTGTAATTAATATGATTCATAAGGTTTTAAGGGCAATTAGCTATAAATATATAGATTTACTAATATTAAAGGCAGTTAAACACCTTTACTATTATTATTATATATACTTTTAAACCCCTTTAATATTTAAATTTATATTAAAGGAAAATCAAGACTTTAACTCAGAAATTTTCGTAGACATGTTTTATCTGGACGATAAGTTAATATTATACATTGTGGACTTCGCTATAGCTTTTTACAGCGTTAAGTTCCTTAGAACCATTACGGCAAAAGAAACATAAAACGTATTACGTATTTTGTAAATTAATACGTACCTTAGTTCATCAAATATATTAGTTTACGATACCGATACTAACTTTATTACGATTAAGTTTTAAATTAATATAAATTTAGTGTGAATTTAATGTAAATAGATCCCTATAAAATCTTATTAATATATTAGTAAGGTAAAAAGGGTATACGTACTCCTGCGAAAGGCTTACGATGTTTTTATATTGGAAATCGAAAGTTTCATAAGTTAAAAGATACAGCTTCAAATAGCGGTAAAAGGTTTTGACGATATTATTAGCCATAACAGACTTATACTAATTTTGTTAGTATTTGGAATTTACCTATGTATAACAGTTAAATTGCTACTTTCGTTAAGCACTTAAAAGCGTATTACAACATATAACAAAGTATTAAAGGAATTAAGAAAAGAATCGGCACGATATTATGATAACGATACCTTTAACATTGGAAACGGACAATTAATAATAAACGTACTTTTACTTATCCTTTAAAGTAAAATCCTTACGTGGTGTAAACCAGATAAATGGGATAGATTGTATAAAATTTTTAGTATTACTAATTTAAATATAGTGGTTAAAATTACTAACGGCCTTGTAACTTTTCGAGTTATACAAGTTAAGTCATACGAAAAAACCCTTAAGCTTAATGAAAATTACAACGTTGATAACCTTCAAGCCGAACGAATTAGTTAATATAATCCTCTTGTACCGACTATTAATACGCCGATGAAATGTTGACGGCGTAAAAAAACAACCAAAAGGAGTATATATATTAAAGAGGAGAAAGATAAAGATTATAAGCCCGGCAAGGTATATACAACAGCATGAGTGTTTTAAAAGGGGACGTTTGATAGAGAATTTACCCTTAAGTTACGTATCGAAAGTATTATTAATATACTAGATAAACCCTTTAAAAATGATTAAGTAGAAATTAACGGCTTTTTATTAAGGAGGGTTATACAGTTTATACCGTTAACATAATTTAAAGGTTAAGATGTTGCTATTCTTAACTTCAAGATAATTTACGAGGTTATTGGTAAAATTACGGACCGGCTATATGAAAAGTTACGGTTAATCGTCTAAAAATACGGCAATAAAGGTAAAGAATTAATCCTTATTTAATCGCCTATAATTTAAAAGATAAGCTAACGTTCAATCGTTATTATTATTACTAGTTTGATTACTAGCGTAAAGGGTTAGTTTATACTTAATAGCTAGGATATTACGTAAACGTATACGTAGTTTGCTACCAATATTTAGCGGATTATATTGTTAAAATTATTATAAAAACAAAGGGACAAGTTTTCGACTGATATGATAATATATTATATTAAGACTTTAAATGAATTAATTCAGGTTAACGTCTACTGGTTTTTAACGTACCCAATATATTTTAAAAATAGGTTAGGTATAAAGATTTTAACATTTAACCTGTGCCTATTAATTATAAAGGGCAAAAACTTTGGTATCATATGTATGTAAACTAACAATACCCTTTTCCTTAGCAATATTGGATTTATAATGGCGAAATAATGTGCTATCGAGAAATTAGGTCTTTAAAGGTGTAAACCAATTAAAACGTTAGCTAAGGATATATAACTTGAATTTAACAGATCGTTACTCCGCATATATAATATTAAGGCTAAAAGCGACATTTATATTAGCTTATACTAAAAGGGGTAAGCTACAAGCCTAAAAATTATGGATGAAATTAACTAGGTAAAGGCATAAAAATATCTGGAGTAAAGGGCCTATACAGCCTATATTGTTACCTTATATTAACCGAAGGTATTATACGACCTTTCCATTACGGCACAAGTACAGGACTCGTAAGATAAAAACTTTAACAAGTTAAACAAGCGGATTTAGTAGCAAATAAATTACGTAAAAAAAGAAATTAATATGATTTTTGTAAATCTAACGAAGGCGAAGCCAATAATCTTTACAAACGGGTTATTTGTTAATAATATTAACCTTACATTACAAATCGACTTTTTAATAATATTCGCTAACGAAGATAAGTTTAAAAGGCAATTTACGATTATCGGAAACCTTATGCACTGGATATTTATCAAGTATAAGCGTATAACTCGAAACGTATTGGCTTTAAAAGATTACAGTATAATAACAGATTTTGACATCGGTATGATAACTAATAACATATTAAGTATTATCATTGAATAACTAAATTTATTACCGATACTTATAATAATATATACCGATTTCTGAAGCCTTTACGAATACCTATTAAAACTAGGTACGACTAACGAAAAACGCCTAATAATAGATATAATGACGTTAAGGAAGGTATATGAAACCCGGGAAATTAATAAGTTCTGGTGGATTAACGGCAAAGATAACCCTACTAATGTTATAACTAAGTCTACGCCTAATAACGCTTTAAAAAGGTTTATGGATAGCAATACGCTGACTATACGAATCGAGGGATACGTAAACTGCCTAACACGTAACATGGAGGTACAAGGTTGCTCCGGCAAATCGGAAGACCTTTAGGGTAATGGTAACGATAACAGCAGTTTAAACTATTGGTAAAAGGTATGTAAGTGGTGGCGGACTTGATTTACACAGGTCTATAGCGAAGGATCTATATACGGGATTTGAGAAACGAAAGCCTCGGAAGGGTAAAGTAAAAGGGCTACAAGGGGCCGTAATTAAGGTTGTTTTCAGTATAGATTAATTGAAATTGACAGGGGTCTGGCTTGTGGATTGAGGAGGGATTTCAGAGGTTGCCACCAATTAATGGCAAGCCACACTGACGTGCGTAGGCACAAAAACAAAAAGCCGCCAGTGTTGGAACAGTATTACAATGGTATTACATACAATACAGTAGGTTAACTTTTACTTACAAGTAAAAGTTGACCGTACTACAAGTGTATTGCTTTATGCGGACTTACCGCATTGGGTGTAAGTCGAGTGCAATACGCTGCACTTCACTCTAGGGCACGGGCCAAACAATTGACCATATAAATTACAGTGTAGACCGGCTAGCGGTCTGCCAAACCTAGAACAATACATCCTCCATCTAACTACTGCAATACTACTGTTACTTCGACCAATCGAATCGACAACGTTGCAACGTCTAAGGCCTACCAACACCTGTTTTGTTTCTTTTTTTCGGTACGTTTATGCAAACCAAAGGCTTATAAACCAGGCTTTCTGTTGATAAGCCTTCAGACGTTGCAACATTGTCGATTCGAAGTGTGGTCGAAGAAACAGTAGTATTACAATGGCCAGGTGGTGGATTGGGGGTTTGTTTCTTCTAAGTTTGGCTGACCGCTAGCTGGTCTGCACACTACTTTGTATGGGCAATTGCTTAGCCCGTGTCCCACATTCAATTAGGCACTCTATTGCAATTGACTTGCAACAGTACAGTCAACTTTGACTGCACTGCACTTCAACGCTATTCCAACACTAACGGCTTTTTGTTTTGTAATATCAGTACGTGTTGGAACAGTAGTAATTGCAGTGCAGTTAGTCAACTCTATTGTGTAGTAAGTTGACTGTACTGACTGTAATTTGAGTGTATTGTTTTGTGGGTCTACTGTAAAGTCAAGTACAGTATGCGTCCACTTCACACTAGGGCACGGGCCAAGCAATTGACCATACAAATTAGTGTGCAGACCGGCTAGCGGTCTGCCAAAACCGAGAACAATACATCCACCACTTGACCACGTAATACTACTGATACTTCGACCGATTCGAATCGACAACGTTGTGTAATGATGACACTAAATACCCGTGAGTATATAGGTGTCAGAGGGTTTATGTTATCAAGAAGGTAGCAGAGGTGCTGAGTGAACAATATCGCAACCGTGCAAGTAATGATCAAAAGCCGTGAGGCTATTCAGAATATACTGAGACTGAATACTTAGATTGACAACTGAAGAGCTATGAAGGAAATACTATCTATGTGGTGCTGACCGTGTCCTTATATCCTTAGTCCTTCATACGCCTTCAGTGCTGGATCATGTTGGATCGAAACATGATCTCAATGATCCTTAGTGCGTAACCCTAACCCTAAGGTTGCTGACATAAGAGATATCCCCACCTGATGTGTTGGACATCAGGTTCTTAGTGGCTTAGCCCCATACTGGCCAGTGTTCTGACCCTCCGATGTTCTTGGGTCATAACACGTTGCAACGTCTAAAGGCCTATCAGGCAAGGCCTATCGACACTGATCAGTGCTTATTAAGTTAAGCATAGATTAGCTAGGTAAAAGAAGAGGATACTTTCTGTTTACGCTTTGGGTAAGACCAAGGTAAAGAAAATACTTTCCGATTTGCGATTTGCAACAACAATAGTAACGACTAAGCTATTTTCCAACTGTAAATGTCTTAGCAACTTAATGGTCGCTCCTTAATAATTTAAGACTTTAACGATTAATCTCGACGCTTTGCAAAACTTATTCAATAAAGATTTCTTAGTGGTGTCAATAGTGATACTATTGCTACTTATTGTCATGACCCAGACAGTGGTTGGGTCAGGAAACGGGCCAGTATGCAACTGCGCCACTGAGAAGTCTGAAGTCTAACACATCAGGCGGGGAACATCTCTTATGTCAGCCAAGATGACTAAGCAAAGTCACGTGATGGATCGTGAAGGATCATAGCGATCCAAGATGATCCAGAGAACGGAGGATCATAGCGATCCAGTATGATCCAACCCAGGACAGTACTGAAGACGGTATGAAGGATAAAGGATATAAGGACACGGTCAGCACCACATAGATAGTATTTCCTTCATAGCTCTTCAGTTGTCAATCTAAGTATTCAGTCTCAGTATATTCTGAATAGCCTCACGGCTTTTGATCATTACTTGCACGGTTGCGATATTGTTCACTCAGCACCTCTGCTGCCTTCTTGATAACATAAACCCTCTGACACCTTCTATATACTCACGGGTATTTAGTGTCATCATTACACTTATAAACTACCGTAAAAAACCGTCACAATCTAGAAGTCTTCTCTACTTACTACCGTAAAAAACCGTCGCAATTCGTAAAGGCCTTTCGCAAGAATCTTTCCTTTACCTTGGTATTGCATAAAGCGTAACTGGAAAATAATTTCTTTTTCTACCTAACTTATGTATACTTAACTAAATAAGCACTTATCTATATCAATAAGCTTTTTAACGTTACAACGTTATCAATTCGAAATGTGGTCAAAAAAATAGTAGTATTATAATGGTTAGATGGTGGATTAGGGGTTTGTATTGGAATGTCATTTAAGTGCAGTGGAGTTAAAACTGACTATACTACTGTAAGTTAATTACAGTAAAGTGCCCAATTTAATGTGGGGCACGGGCCAAGCAATTGCCCATACAAAGTAGTATGCAGACCAGCTAGCGGTCTGCCAAACTTGGAAGTATGACATCACCACTTTTAATGCAATATACTAATTACTTCGACCACGATTCGAATCGACTACGTTACAACGATAAAGGCCTATCAACAGTTTGTTTCTTCTAAGTTTGGCAGAGCGCTAGCCGGTCTGCACACTACTTTGTATGGGCAACTGCTTGGCCCGTGCCCCTCATTGAATTGGGCACTCTACTGCAATTGACTTGCAGCAGTACAGTCAACTTTGACTGCACTGCACTTGAACGCTATTCCAACACTTTCCAGATATTTAATACCTACCTATCTACCCTTTTCTTTTGGGAAATTCACGTAACTTAGCAGATAGTGTCGCCGGCCTTGTGGCCGCGCGACGTCAAAACATTTCCACCACCACCTCCGGTGTGCGGCAGACGTCTTCAATCACTCAAGCTTTGCTGAGCCTGCCTCTTGCTGCCGAGTCGTCTGCGCCATCTCCGTCTCGGCCACATCGAGCCGTCAGCCGTGCACCACCCAAACTTCAACCACCTCGCAGGGGTCTGCGGTACCCTCACAACCTTCGAGCTCGCCGAGGACGCCGACCGGACCAAAACATTTGGTGCCGCCCTGTTCGACGCCAGATCATGACAGCGCTGGAAAAATGGCCCCTTGCGATGAGGTGGCGGGAGAATGTGCTGCTTGCTGGCCGTGTTTTTGGGGTGGATGAGGGTAATGGGAAGGCTTCGAGGTTTGATCTCCCCGATGCGGATTTCATGGAGGCGGCGGAGATCGCGTGATATATACTCCGTGGAGAGGGATCGAATGTGAATGGGGAGAGGGCCTGCCGTCGGCGGCCCATTCGCACGGATGTTCCGTCTCTGGGAACTGCTTTTCAAGGCATGCTCCAGTAGGCACTCACAGACCATATAGTGGGTTCATTTCAGTCGAGAATCGTCTGCTTGGACACTCGGTAGTTTCTCTATAGAAGAAGCCTCTTCTCTCTCAGTGCCCGATACACAAGATCCGCTGCAGACAATGCATCTGTGTGACAGACGACCAATGGACTCATCGGACAGTAGCATCCTTCAGCGACTTGACCGTGCATACACCGCCAGCCTCCGTGATCAGCTTGCCCAAACGGTTGTTTCCCTCGAGTTCCTTGACGACAGCGGCATCGAAGGCCACCTCCAGGGCGTCGGTCGTGGTGAAGCCGGGCTGGAATGTCTCCCAGATCTTCTTCTTAGGGTTGAGCACCTTCTCGGGCTCGCCTTTGAAGCCATCAAAGAAAACAGGCTCGCCGGCCTTGGCGTCCGCAGGCGGGGTGACCAGCTCGACAGGGCCCTTGTGGTCGTCAACCTCACCCTCCTTGACCTTGGGGCTCGCAGCCAACACCATGGCGCTCGACTTGATGCCGCGCATTTTGACGGGCTTGAGGTTGCAGACCACGACAACCTTGCGGCCCTGCATCTCGGCCAGCGACACCAGGCCGTTCAGCCCGGAGCACACCGTCCGCACCACCTGGCCATCAACCTCCTCGGTGTCAGGCGTGCCGGCGGGGTCGCCCATGGCGATGGTCGAGACGTAGAGCGAATCGGCGTCGGGGTGCTGGATCGCCTTGAGGATGTGGCCGACACGCAGGTCGATGAGGGCAGGCGACAGCGGGGCGGGCGGGGGAGGAGCGACCTTGTCGCGCCTGTTTTCGTTCTTGGGCTTCTTTTCCTTCTTCCTGGCTTGGCCCTCGCCAGCCACAGCGCCCACGACGGCGTGCTCGACGTCGGCAACCTTCGCGTTGGTGCGGTCGACCAACGTCTTCGGCTCGCTGCCTTGAGTAGCGGCAGCAGCAGCAGCAGCGGCGGCGGCGGCGGCCTTCTCTTTCTTCAGACGCTCCTTCTCAGCCTTGGCGTCGACGGGGGGCTTTACGTAGAGAATCTCGTCAGGGTCGACCTTGAGCTTGTCACCGTCGGCAATGGACAGCTCGAAAAAGGGACTGTTCTGCACGAAGTCGAGGTGGCGAACGATGTGGGGGTGGCCAGCCTCGCCGGTGCGCTCCTTGGGAGACCACTGGTTGACGGTGGGAGTCAAGGCCTCGTAGACGGCGACGTCAGCCTTGGAGGGCTTGGTGCCGAGCAGAGTGGTGCGAGAGGCCAGGTGGGTGTTCAGAGCCTCGAGGATGGACGAAGTCTCTGCGGCAGAGGACTTGAGGCGGTCGGAGGTGGTGAGCCACTGCTGGATCTCGGCCTCATCAGTGGGGGAGTAGGTCTGGGATGAAATGGCAGCCATGATGAGCGTCGGAAGGGCGGTGGCGGAGGAGAAGGGTCTGGCGACGCAGACGCTGGCGCTTCGAAGCACTGGGCAGAGCAGGCCGGGTGGGCGGGGAAGACGGAGAGAAAACAGGTTGAGCAGGTTGTTGAGGGCACTTCCTCACGATGGATGGGCTTTGGTGGTGTCGACTTGGAACTTGGAGGGGTTGGGGTTAGCGATAAGATTTTGCAGAGGTGGAGGGGGGCGGGGTTGGCAGTGCGGGGTTGGCGGTGAGGGGTACACCACCCACTGTAACCCAATGCAAAATGCGCCAATGCACCAATGCGCCAGGCAGGGATCCGCCAAAGCTCGGGCACTTTCACTACTACTACTAAACTTAATAACGTGTCGACGCGTCAAGTTCGCGTCGTTTCGGGAAAGTGAATTATGTCATGGCCTTCTTATTTTATTTTCTTTGTCTTGGGCACCTTTCTCCAGGCGGGCCATTGTCATCGCTGTAAGCATCATCGAGCGAGCCTTTTGCTTTTGCTTTTGGATTTTCCCTCTCGTCCATTCCTTATTCCTCACCTTCAACCCTTCCCCCTCAATTACTCGGCCACCTGGTCATCACCTGCTTCATTGCCACTTCCAAGGCCGTCATGTCTTCATCTGCTCTTGACTCCGACTCTTCGTCGCCTCCCCCTCCTGCAGACAGCAGCCCCCAATCCTCACCACCTGCCATGGGCGACGAAGACGGTCTCGATGCGCACCTTGTTGCCGAAGAGGTCAAGGCCCGGGAGCGAAACTTCGCCCTCGAGAAAAAGCGCGCCGCATCTCTCAGGAAGAAGCGCAAGCCTATCTCCCAGTTCGACAAGGAGAAGAAGGCCAGGGAGCTGGAGGACTTGCTCCAGAAGAGTCAGGCCTTTTCAGCGATCCTCACCAAAAAAACTCAGGTCCTCGGCCGCATCGGCACATCGCTGAACGGGAAGGCCCTCGGCGAGCACAACCTTACCATGGCCGAGCAACCCAAGTGTCTTGTGGGAGGCACCATGCGTGACTACCAACTTGAAGGCGTCACCTGGATGTACGAGGTCTGTTCCCAGGGCATGAGTGGCATCCTGGCCGACGAGATGGGCCTTGGTAAGTTGCTCCTTCACTTCACCTTCACCTTCTCTGATCGGCGGCAACGCAAGCTGACCTCCATCAGGCAAAACCATTCAGACCATCGGCATCATCGGTCTGCTGCGCGAGCAAGAAGGCTATCTTGGCCCTCATCTCATCATTGCTCCCCTGAGCACATTGTCGAACTGGATCAACGAATTCAAAAAATGGGCCCCCTCTATTCCCGTCTTGATGTACCATGGCACCATACAGGAGCGGGCACAGCTGCACAAGACTCACCTGCTGCGCAATCTCAAGGGTGGCCGGCCGACAGCCGAATTCCCAGTTGTGTGCACATCCTACGAAATGGTCATCAACGACAGCCATCTGTTATCGAAGATTGCGTGGGAGTTCATCATCATTGTACGCCACACCATCTCGATCCACGAAATTTCCGTGCTAACAGATCTGCAGGATGAGGGTCACCGCATGAAAAATGCGGCCTCGAAACTGTTCCAAGAAGTATGCAAGTTCACCTCGGCCTCTCGATTCCTCATCACCGGGACCCCACTGCAGAACAACCTCAAAGAACTCTGGAGTCTGCTTCACTTTCTCATGCCCAACATCTTCACGGATTGGGAAGCATTTGAGTCGTGGTTTGACTTCTCAGACCTGCAGGACGAGGAAGGAACGGAGCGCTTTGTCGAGGATAAGTCCAACTATGACCTCATCAAAAAGATACACACTGTGCTGCAGCCGCTGTTGTTGCGTCGTGTTAAGGCGGATGTGGCCCAGCACCTGCCCAAGAAGAGGGAATACGTCTTGTACGCGCCTATGACCCGAGAGCAGACGGATTTGTACAACATACTCGGTGACAAGAAGGTCGACACGCGGGCCTACCTGGAGAAGAAGCTCTTCGATAGACTCACTGGCACGACAATCACCCCAGACGGTTCCAGGAACGCCACGCCCGGTTCCTCGCTGGCCGCAAGCGTCAACACGGAGCCGAGGACGAATGGCGGAGCCAATTTCAAGAACAGGTCTCAAGCGAGCATCGGGAACGTTTTCAATGCGATGATGAGCGCCAAGCGAAAGCTGGGACGGCCTGCTAAGAGCGCCGCCGCACGAAAGCGCAAGGCTGCGCCAACCATGGAGACGTCGACCCCAAAGGCAGCCAAGTCGATTGGCATGGATACACCGACCCTGGCAACCAGGGACACCGTTCGCAAGTGTGTCGATCGCTACAAGCTTGATGAGTCGGACGATGACCTCTTGTCTGATGACGAATTCGAGGCCAAAATTGCGGAGCGGTACAACGATGAGACGTCGGACACAGCCAGCGTCCCGGAAAGCCCCAAGGAAATCGAGAGAGCGGCTATGCTGGAGCTGGCAAAGAAGCAGATCGCAAAAAAAAGATTGGAGAACCCCATGATGCAGTTGCGTCAAGTCTGCAACTCGCCTCTCAACTTCTACGATCCGTTTCTCAATGGCCAAGGTCTCGATGAGACCATCATTACTTCGTCAGGGAAGATGCTTCTGCTCGATCGTCTGCTACCCTACCTGTTCGAGCGGGGACACAAAGTTCTCATTTTCTCACAGTTCGCCACTCAGCTGGATATTCTTACTGATTACTGTGAGTACCGAGGCTTTCACGCCTGCCGTATCGACGGGGCTGTCCAACAGAAAGACCGTGCGGAGCAGATTGCGCTTTTCAATGAGAATCCTGATTTCAAGATCTTCCTCCTGTCCACTCGGTCGGGAGGTCAGGGAATCAACCTGGTCAGTGCGGACACCGTCATTCTCTTCGATTCCGACTGGAATCCGCAGCAAGACCTGCAGGCCCAAGACCGATGTCATCGGATCGGCCAGATCCGTCCCGTGATCGTCTATCGTTTTGCGACGAAGGACACCGTGGAGGACCTTTTGTTGAGGAGCGCGGATGCGAAGCGTCGCCTTGAAAAGTTAGTGATCAGAAAGGGCACTTACAAAACCCTCGGTCAAAAGCAGGACATGCACGAGGATCTGAACCAGGAAACCCTGCGTCACCTGCTCGTCAAAGACGGCCAGGTCTACAAGATCTCGGGTGACAAGAATATTCTGAGTGACGAGGATCTTGATGTCCTATGTGACAGGTATGTCATTATTGCTGGCTGTATAAGCGGTGACGAAGACACTGACCGAAGACGCAGGAGCGACGCTGCGTACGCTCGAGCCACCCAGGGTGCTGGCGATACTGATGGATATCGTGTGGTGGAGACCTGTGCCAATGGCCTGACGGGACTGAAGTGAAGGCACGGCCCATTAGGTGTTTTGTTCATGCCGGGCAGAGGAGGAATGGGCCTTTTGTCGGGGCTGTTCTTGACCTGGGAAAGCCTAAGTGCAATCTGTGCCTACGCTCTGGGATTCAGTGGTTGTATGCATCTTGAGCAGGGTTTGTAAGACTTACTTACATGTGGCCTTGTTCAGTGACTTGAGCCCTGTAACCCAAGTGACTATGATGGAACATGTTTTATGGACAAAGAAGGTCAGCCTGATGCTGGATGTTATGGGCATGCTTTATGTGTTGTGGGGTGATCGTCTCGCAGATGCATTTTTAGTTGTCAGGCCTGGATTGATGTTAGGAGGACTTGGCAAGCCGTTTTTAGCTTGTGAGGCGGTCTGAACAAATGTACAAACACGGTTGAGCATTACTATGAGTGCATGAAACGGTCTAGATACCTGTGATAATTGTACAAATCACTTCTTGAATGAAGTTGGGACCCGTAACTTGAAACTGTTGGATTATTTACTACTCCTGTTGTGACTTTTGCAAATGCAGTGCAGTTGACTGTATTGTCAACTGCATTGGCACGCAATCAGCACTAATATTATTATTGACTAAAAAAACCTATTTCGTTTTGCCACTAACTATTTTGGTGGCACTGCAAAGGGGAGGGGAAACGACTAACCTATTTTGGCAAGGGGTACGTGTCAGCTTCGTGCCATAGACTAATAAATAGGTGGGAGCCCGCTACTCAGCTTTCACAATTGAGAGAAATGAAACATCCTGTTGCTCTTTACTCCATGCTGCACTATTGTTATTTTGACTATAGGCTTAAATCGACATGACGGTTACTGTAAAGCCTTACCAACACTGGTTGGTGGTTGACTAGATATAAGTTATTACAGAGAAGTTAGGAAGAAGAAGAACGCAACACTTTTTGAAGTACTTAGTAACTTAAAGGAAGGGTTTTTGTCAAGCTTTTATCTGACAGTAGAAAATTATGGCTTGTTGATAGGCCTTGCCTGATAGGCCTTTAGACGTTGCAACGTTGTCGGTTTGAATCGTGGTCGAAGTAACAGTAGTATTGCGTGGTTAAGTGGTGGATGTGTTGTTCTAGGTTTGGCAGACCGCTAGCCGGTCTGCACACTAATTTGTATGGCCAATTACTTGGCCCGTACCCTAGTCTGAATTGGGCACATACTATACTTGACTTTTGTTGGAATATTAGTAATTGCAGTGCAGTAGGTCAACTTTACTTACGGTAAAGTTGACTATACTGACTGCAAGTTGAGTGTATTGTTTTGTATGGGCCTACTGTATTGGCTGCAAGTCAAGTACAGTATGCGCCCAATTCGATGTGGGGCACGGGCCAAGCAATTGGCCATACAAATAAATTAGTGTGCAGACCGGCTAGCGGTCTGTCAAACCTAGAACAATGCATCCACCACCTTCAATGCCATACACCTGTTACTTCGACCACGGTTCGAATCGACTACGTTGCAACGATACAGTCCTACCAACAATTTGTGTATAACTTCCATTTTAGTTGAATATGTATAAGTAGAAAATACCTAGTTCGTATGGCAAGAAGCTGGTAAAAGTAGAGTGGGTAAAGGTGGCTTACATACGGTATTTTACTATGTAATCAGATTGGAACGTCAAAAGGTAGCTACAGCCAACGGTAATTTAAATAAAACTTTAATTTCGTGAAGTTTCGTAACACTGAATAAACCGCAAGTGAATATTGTTCATAATATCGACTTGAAACCTACGACGATGTGAAAACTTAGTTGTTCCAACACGCATCGTGTTATAGAGATTATACTTGAATCGTCAGGTCTTGGGACTGTAAAGGTTATATGGTGCAGGTGAAGGGAAGAAGAGGAGGGGGGGGGGGGGAACATGCAGATTACAATTTCAATTCAGACGCGAGTCGTGTGGGGCGAAAAAGCTCGTCATTTTTGTCATATATACTGACCGACCACCAGTACTACTAGCCGTGGCCGCATGCTTGATGGAAGGCGGTGCCATGAAAGCTCGTGACACAATAAATATTCAACAAATTGAAAAGAATCACTTGCACTCCCAAGAGATTTCACCTAACTCCCTTCAGCGGCCATGCGCAGTAATTCGATACCCTTCGCTCCAATGCTCAGTGCGTTTTGCTCACCGGGTGCACCTTGCACAAACCGGGAGTTGAATCCAAGGATATCCCGAGCCTTCTTCCATGAGGCGACGGTGATGGGCAAGGTGGAAGAGGCGACAAACCAGTTGACGCCCTCTGAGCAAGGCGGTGTTGTGAGTGAGCCGGAGTAACTATGGAACCGTCAGCTCTGATCGGATCGTCTCCCAGGTTGTTGGAGGATTTCTTCTTACCTCTTGAAGGTGGTGGCTGACAGTTTGGAAACAACTCCGGACATGATGAGTGGTTTGGTTGTGGTGGCCCTGCCTGGGGTGGCGATGTCATCCAAAGATGCGAACAGCGTCTCGAGCATGGGCTCGGCCGGGTCACCTTCCGAGGCGATGTCGATGTATGTTCCAAGGACAGCAAGCTCAGTGTCTTCGGCCTGGAACACCATGTGTACCTCCATCGCCATGGACCTGCCGTTGTCAAGGTGTTCGCTCGGCAGATGGAAGTGGAATTGTCTCAGGTTGAAGGTCTTGTTGTTGCCGGGGACGACCAGGCTGCCACCAGCGCCGATAACCTCGACTGCGGTTCCGATGTTCTCGAAGACAGCACCATCCACAAAGTCTGGGATCTTAATTTTCAATTTCGAACCATGCACATCTTTGTAGACGCCATCGACCAGGTCGATTGGTGACTGGTTCTTGCCCATTGCGCATCCACGGTTTGTGGTTGTGTTCAACTCATGCCAATTGGTCGGGCCCTGGGAATTCCGGTTAGTTGTGGTGTGGGTGTGGCAAGCACACGTCTTTTCGTCCTACAACTTACGAGTGGACCATGATATGCAAAGGTGTTGATTATTACTCCGCCATGCTCAGCGCGTGGTGAGAGGTGCGTTCCATATGCGCAGGATGCGGCAACCTGAGTAGCCAATGAGGCTGCGACCACCAAGGTGCGAAGAAGGGAAGACATGGAAAAAGAAGGAAGAAGCTGTTTTCGAGTCTGTGAGGGATGTTGGATGACTGGTAACGTGGTTGTGGTTGTTCCTGAGTTTCTCAACTGACTGAACGGGGCCACTGTCGCTTTGCACGTGCCTACGAACCAAATGGGATGGGGTGCAAAGACCGGCGAGAAAGAGAAGAGTAAGCGAACGTGAATGACTGGTGGGAAGCAAACAAAGCTTATGGTGATTTTCTCGCTGAAGGAATCCGGGTCTTATATGTAATTTAGACATTGCTGGCGAAGAGAGTCACTGACATCGGCTACCTAGTATGGTACTTCCTTGGCTGACTCCTGAAGGCTGACTGACTCCTGAAAAGTTTATAGGGGTTGACAGCATGGAAGTCGTCGAATGGCCAGCTAAACGAATAAATTGCCGATAGAGTGATACTAAGGCGCAGGAAGATCTCCTGCCAAGGTGGCTGCGGATGCTTTATTATTGGCAACCAAGCCCCTGTCCTTCACACCTGCCCATCTGGGCAAATCCGAAGGGTCCTCGCTCGGCAGACACGATGATAGCTTGCGCAGCGATTCAAGCAGGAGAGGCTTTCTGTCCTCGACCCGCCCATACGATCATCAGTGCTATCAGGTGCTGAGCAGAATAGACGCTATGGCCGTGTCATATCGTACCAGGCTACCCACAGTATAATCCCTGCATTATTGTTTTGTGAGAACTTAATAGGTTACGAGTTTCAAGGGTCTTGGGACCAAGAAGTAATCAAAGGAAAAGGAAGGGGTCGACGTAACGTGAAACGACTGTTCTTTTTGCGGGGAGTCAAGTATACTAACTCAGCCCGGTTATTTAAGCCGATATGTAAATAGTAGGGCGGACTTGCAATCTGCACGATATTCGAGCAACACAGTGATGTTGCAAGAGCAAATACCAAGAACCCATAACAACACAATGTATGTTGTCAGTAGGTAATGTTATTCAAAGTGGAAGATCTCCAGATCAGCGCTCTAAAGGCTTTATATAATAGAACGGCTGGCTCATTTACATAAGCCAGCGTATACTAGTATCGTATAGAAATAAGGACCCCCCCTGTCAAGTACCAACCGGGATAGATTGCATTGCTGTCGAGGTGAGCGCACAGATCATGCATACTTGACATGAAGTCCTTCGTTCACCCATACAATGTAGTAAAGATTACATTTACCTTGGCTAAAGCCCTGAAAATTGTATACAGGGTAGCCGTTGGTGATGTATACGGGGAATAACGTAATGACGTTGTATTTGGGCTAGAATATCAATTGGTTTGGGCTTGAACACACGCTTACAACGGTCGAAGTAAGGGAGGATGGAGAGAGAAACAGAAACTGGTAATCAACACGAGTGAAAAGGTCGATGTTGCATTATTCTAAGTTGGACTAATGCAAATGACGTCGTATAATAATGTGAACCCGGGTAAATACCAGATACTATTTACCGATACCATACAACACCTTTTTCCATCATGATCGAAACCATGCAATCTGTGAAGTTAAAATAACAACAACAGATAAAATATAACCTCTACAAAACCAATCACTCCACCCTTCATACCGCTATTTTTTTTAAGTATTTCTATAAAAAGAAAAATACGATACAAAACCCTAAATATAAACTAAACTAGTAAAAACTAGTATAGAATTTGTTCTAAAACAGAAATTCAAATAAAAAAGTTATAAAATCTCCTCAACATACAACGAAATCATCATTGTTGTCTTCACACAAAACTATTTTAATATCCTTATAGGAAAGAATTAAAATGAATTTAATTACCTACAAGCTAATAATATTATAGATATTCCTTCCAAAAATACAAATATTCGTTACTGTTGGTAGGCCTTAGACGTTGCAATGTTGTCGATTCGATTGGTATTCGAAGTAACAGTAGTATTGCAGTAGTTAGATAGTGGATGTATTGTTTTAGGTTTTGGCAGACCGCTAGCCGGTCTACACTGTAATTTGTATGGCCAGTTACTTGGCCCGTGCCTTAGAGTGAAATGTAGCGTATTGTATTCGACTTATACCTAATGTGGTAAGTCTCTATAAAGCAATACACTTGTAGTATAGTCAATTTTACTGTAAGTAAAGTTGATCTATTACACTGCATATAATACTATTCCAATACTGGGGGCTTTCTAGTTTGTACGCGTACGCTAGTGTAGCTAACCAATCTTTTCTGGTTGCCTGTAATGATCACACTAAATACCCGTGAGTAAATAGAAGGTGTCAGGGGGTTTATGTTAGCAGTAAGGTAGCAGAGGTAACAAAGGTGCAATATCAAGAAGATGTTTGTTCGTGCTATAGAATGATCACTAGCCGTTAGGCTATTCAGGTGTGTAGACTGAATACTTAGATTGACAACTGAAGAGCTATGAAGGAAATACTATCTATGTGGTGCTGACCGTGTCCTTATATCCCATGGCCTTTATACCATCCTCAGTATTGGACCGCTGCTGCTCAGTGACGCTCATCGGTGCTCACTGAGGCTCAGTGAGCACTTGTGATCTAGATAACCCTAACCCTGGAGGATTGCCTAGTCTGGTGCTGACAAAGAGATGTTCCCCGCCTGATGTGTTGGACTTCAGGCTCTCGGTAGCTCAGCTGCATGCTGGCCTGTTTCCTGACCCGCCAACGTGCTTGGGTCATAACATTGCCATTAAATTACCTCCTCGTTAACTGGCCAAACTCCTGTCAATTCCAGTTGACTCCCATACTGAATTACACCCAATTACATTCAAATTAACCTTATTTAACCTTAATTGCTCCGTTGCTCCGAGATCCGAGTTTATTAACTCCTACAAAAGGTTTTTTCGCTACAGCTTTTCGCAACTTCAACTATGCTACTCAAATAGATCGTAATTATCAATCCCCTAGCAGTTTTCTAATTTACCAGCATATCTTTATCCGCCGTCACGTAATTTAGGCTTTCTGAGTGGTTTATTCACATAGCCTTTAATGCGTATAGTCAGCTTATTACTATCTATAAATTTTCTTAGGCCTTTATTTAGTGTAATCTTTGTTATAGCATTTGTAAGATTATCTTTACCATTAATCCATCGGAACTCCTTAATCTCCCTTCCTTTGTAGGCTTCGCGAAGTGCTATCACGTCGATTATTAGACGTTTTTCACTGGTGGTTCCAAGCTTTAAAAGGTATTCGAAGAGATTCCTCGAATCGGTATAAATTACCACATGGATAAAGGGAATATTTTACTGCCTGGTAATAAGGTTAAGGGTTTTCCATAACATTATACTTACATTAAAGCCTGCTATTATATCGTAAACCTCCGAAGCCAATACGTTTCATATAATCCTTTTATATTTAATGAAAATCCAATAAATCAGATTACCAATAATGTTAAACTGGTTTTCTCGCCTATCTTCGTTAATAAAGGTTATTAGGAAACCGATTTGTAAAGATAAGTCGGTGTTATTTGTGAAAGACCTGTTCGTAAAAATTATTAACTTAGCTTTTAAAAAATTTATTAGTACTATATTGATTTTACGGTTCAGGTTCCGCATTCATCATTTTAACTTCTTATTTAATCGATGAACGTTTTTATCCGTCAGTATTTATACTTATACCGTAATAAATAAATCGTATAAGACTTCCGATTAATATAAAATAATAATATAATTACCTTATATATGCTATTCTAAGTACCGTTAAGCCTTAATTTTATTAGGTTTATTGATTATAGAAGAAATAACGCCTTAGCTTTTTTAACAGAAGTTTAGGCTGGTATTAATACTAAATATACGAATTAACGATTTATTAAAATTAAGTTAGTTATTTTCCGTTAATGTTATTACTGGTTTGTAATTTTAAAATTCAAAGTTTTCGATCGCTTATTATTTCAATATTACAAAGCCAACCGTTCCAAAGAAAAGGGTATTATTAGTTTACATGCCTATTATACCGAAATTATTCTTTTACGTTATCAATAAACACGAATCGTATATTAAAAACTTCATCGTTAACCAGAACTTAAGGTACGATTAATAAGTTAGGAATTAGTAAACACCTACTTTAGCTAATTCATATAATAGTTTAATACACCGCATTAACGCTCCTAATGATCAAATAACAAGGAGTTCCTATAATAGCTTTAATAGTATAATCCGTTGTAAATCCATTACTAACTATATATAAGCTTATATAATATGACGGTTATTAAATGTAAATTTACCTTTAATCCTAACTAATAGACTTATTACTAAAGTAATTACTAAAAGTTAACTATTTTTAAATCGGTAATAATTATGTAAGGATTTAATCCTTACCTTTATCACCGTATCCCTAAGCGATTAACTTTAATTTTTATAAAGCCGCCCTATAATTTTACCCTTAACCTCATAGATGATCCTCAACTTAAAAATCGTAACGTTTAGGTTTTAAAAGTTAAAGTTAGTTTTTGACATAAACTGTATTATACCTCAAGTTAATGGGCTGTCGATTTCAACCTTATCGCTTTTTAAAAAAGGGTTACCGGAAATTTTAATAATTACTTATATCCTAAGCTTTATTATTAAATTTACGTTATTTTTATCTATTTTACTTACATAAGTAATATTATGAATACGACCCGATATATATTTTTCCTTTTTAATGGTTTCCTTTTTTTTCCAGGGATTATACGCGCCGGCGTCGTTTTATTGACTTATTAATAACGGGTGGAAGAGGGTCGTATTAGCTCGGTCGTTTTACTTAAAAAGCTGAAGGGTCTTTATTTTCAGTACCCTTAATATATAGCTTAACCTAGGTAATTCCAAAGGACATAAAGCTGTTAATAATTTCAATAATTACTTTAAAAGTTGTAATACTTAATATCTTATTTAGTCCTTTTTATTTACCTGACTTTCGCTACACAAGGACTTCACTTTATAATGGTAAAGTAAGCACGTCGATTGTTGAGGTACCGTTTCCAATTTTAAAGGCGTTATTAATTTGGCGGCGTGCCTATTTCCTTTACAATTTCCTTAAAGCTTTACTGTAGGCCGTAACACGTTTTTAAGTACTTATAGAAGGCGGAAATTTACTCGTTAAACGTATATACGCCTTGAAGATTAAAAGCGCAAGTACTAAGTCGTTAGGGCCTACGTTATTATTAAAACCTTTTAATACCATTTATAAACGTGTTTCCAAATCCATAAAGTTTCTAATCTTTAGCGTAAAAATACCATACGTTCGGCGAAGTAAGTCATATGACCTTTTAATCTTTTCGATACTTTAATGGACTTTTACAAGTACTTATTTACACTAAATACCTATTATCTTGGTATTTTTCTAAAACTTTGCCGCCGTAAAGTTGGTGCTGGTATCGTGAACAACGATGTTAAATGGGCCCAAATACGTGTTAATCCATAATATCTTTAACGTTTTTCACGTATCTTTTACCGAAAAGGAATTTAAGAACTTAGCTTCGTGGAAAAAAGTTATAGAGTTAACGACGTGAAAAATAGGCTTGTTTTTCAACTAAAATAAATGAATAAAAATCTTACAAGTAAAGTACTTATCGTCTTTTAATATAAACTTAAATCTCTAGGGAACTTAATCATACATTTAATAGTAGTAATAAAGTCTTTTAATAGCTTTCAAAGTCAAATATTTCATATCATTATACTTTACAAACTTTAGAACTTTGTATAACCTGTTAACAGTTAGGTGGTTAAAACTCCAGTATAATTAACGTATTTCCGACTCCAGTAAATTTAATACTACTGCTTTCGGATCTTAAAAATAAAATCATAAGTACCTCCATTTAAAGGTAAGTAAAAACCCTTAGCAGTTTTTAATAAGCTCGTTTACATTAACATTCACATTAACGCTAAAAGTTTTTATATACCCAAAATAAAGTAGAAAAAGGGTAGGTCACTTAAGGATGTAAAACGTAATCGCTTCCACAACAATTTAAATTACTGTTATTCCTAGTAACGATAGTTATTCGCTTGGGTTAAAGCTAACTTTAACTTTACCAGTATTGTAACGATTAATCTCAATAACTATGGTGTTGTAATGATCACATTAAATATCTGTGAGTAAATAGAAAGTGTCAGGGGGTTTATGTTAGCAGTAATGTAGCAGAGGTAACAAAGGTGCAATATTAGGAAGATGTTTGTTCGTACTGTAGAATAATTACTAGCTGTTAGACTATTCAGGTATGTAGACTGAATACTTAGATTGACAACTGAAGAGCTAAGAAGGAAATACTATCTATGTGGTGATGGCCGTGTTCTTATATCCCATGGCCTTTATACCATCCTCAGTATTGGACCGCTGAAGTCGCTGGTCGCTTTTTGCGGTCCTATATAGTATCAACTAGACCGCTTTTCAGTCCTTGCGGTTCCAACCCTAACCCTGGGTCCTTACATAAGAGATATCTCCGCTTGATGTGTTAGACATCAAGCTTCTGATGGCGCAGCTAGCCGCTGACCTGTTCCATGGTCTGCAGTTGGTCTTTGGGTTATAACAAGTGTTTTCACTTTATAATACTATATATTGCGAATAGCCTTCTATTAAGTACCTTACTGCCCTAATGTCTGACATAATACCTTAAAACGTGTAATCCGCATAACGATTGCGAAGATTAAAGGTATATAAAAGGTTAGGGGTATAGTTAAGGTAAAGGTAAGGGTTTTTACTACTTAAACGGTATAAAAAGGCATAGTTGACTAGTTATTAGGTTACCATATAAAAGGTAGTATTTTCGTATTATTTAGTTTGTTCAGAAATATTAACGACTTTAATCAATTTATCGCCTTTGGTATTTATAACCTAGTCCAAGTAGTCTTATTTCAAAGTAATAGGGTATTAAACGTAATACGTTATTTTCCTGTTATTACGTTCGGCGGGGGGGTAACGAGTTAACTAATAGCCAGCTTTATTACAAATCCAACATTTACTGCTATTATTACGACGATAGTATTTACGATTAACGGGTCCGTTTAAACCTTATTAACGTTAACGTAAGTATTACCTCCAATTTAGAGTGGAGGTCAATAGGCCTGACCTTAGACGTTATAGGCGCCTGTACTTACGGTCGACGTAATTAACCACCATAAGATTTTCCTTATTAACGTCAAGAAAGCTACCGACTTAGGAATATATACCAAGTGATCGAATATATACCGAGCGATCGAATATATACCGAGCAAATATGGTGTACTTATTATTACGGTGGTAAACAAAAAACATAACTGGCTAAAAAGACCTTTAAAAATAATATTTGAGCGTTGTAAAGTGTATTCGAACTCGTTAACGCCCATAACTACTACCTGTACCTAATTCGTAAAGTGTAGCTTCGCTAACGTAAGCCTTCCCCATTACCTTTTAACATATTATCAGCTTATTAAACATTTAATTGAAAACATACATTGATAATTCCTTCTTTTTCTTCTTCAACATTATTATAGTTTACTGCGTAATAGCCCAATTTATATAATATTACGTAAGGTGGACGTCGTACTCCAAGTAGCTCTTTATACTATCGTAAATCTCGCGAAATGTTATGTAATTCATTAAAAGGGTTAAATAATAATCTTTAACGTAATTTATAAGAATTTCGGAGAATAATAAGTAAAAACCAAAAGGTGGAGCCCTTATTTACTTGTAAATGTTTCAAAAAGGTATTATCTTAATATTGAAAAGTTTACAAGGCTGTCCGTTATACTTTCATATATTATCCCAAATTGTAAAGAAATCCGTTATTAACTTATAATTAATATTACTCATTTTAACAAGTTTTAAAAGAAGATCGCGATAGTTATCCTAAATTTAGTTAGTATTTTCTAACGGTTTAAATTTTAAAGGTTTTAAGGACCAGTATTAAAGGTAATTATCAATCGCCTAGTCTAAGGGGTAAAGTCTTATAATAAAATCTGTAATTGGCTTTTGTACGTAAGCAAATTTAAAGGAAAAGGGGTTTTAAGGTATTTGACAATTGTATTATTAATGGTTGATAAAACTGTAGTGATTATACTAAATACCCATGAGTATATAGAAGGTGTCAGAGGGTTTATATTATTAAGAAGGTAGTAGAGGTGATGAGTAAACAATATCGCAACCATGCAAGTAATGATTGAAAGCTATGAGGCTATTCAGATGTGTAGACTGAATACTTAGATTGACAACTGAAGAGCTATAAAGGAAATACTATCTATATGGTGATGACTGTGTCCTTATATATCCGTGCCTTCATACCATCTTCAGTACTGGATAGCTTGGATAGCAAGGTATCCAATATATCCTATGCGTCCTTGCGTTAACCCTAACCCTAGTTTGCTGATATAAGAGATGTTTCTCTATTGATATATTGGATATCAGACTCTTAATGGTGCAGACAACTGCTGGCCTGTTTCATTACCTGCAGTTGGTCCTTAGGTCATAATAAAAACCTTATAGGTTTTAAAAGGTTTGATAATCTTAATTAATCAAATGGTATAAAGCGTCGACGTTAATACCTTTAACCGCATTAGTAACCCTCGCTTCACGATTTTTCCGCCGCTAAAGGCGTACTCCACGTTGTTACGTAGGAGTATTAAACCGCCAAACAAGTTAACAGGTTTTTTATCGTTAATGCGTAAAAAGATCTAACTTAGCTAAAGCTAAAATGAAGGTCCTTTGGATTGCGTTTAAGGGAGTTAAGATTCCTTAATACCCTTTTCTTTAGGTCGTAGGTCTTAAAGGCATTTCTCTAGTTAGGTTAGGTTAAATAAAGTTTCTTCCAGTCTCGTGAAGCTTTTTTCTAGTATATAAATCCTTCGACGTTCGAATTCTTTCCTTAATTTAGACTTAATGATCTTTCAAACTCTTTTCCATATATCCATAATCTAGTTTTCAAGAAGCTCGCGGTATTTACGAAAGGCATTATTACCGCAGTCAAGTTTTTCGCTTCTATCTTACTTAATAATATAATAGTCAATGAAATTAATGAGGTATTTTTCTGTTAATCCTTTATCAATATCTATTCCCTATAAGTTATCGTTATAAAACTTAAGAAAAACAAATCCGAAGGCATTAACTTTGTTTATAGGTGTTTAACTTAAAGTTATCTTAACAGTTTAATCAATAGGGGACGTGGTAAAACGTATAAAGCTTAACTTAATGATCTTAAGTATGGGGGACTTGGTATTTGGGCATAAATTCACGTAGAAACTTGGTAACTTAATGACTTAGCGTAAGGTTATACGACGTGGCTTTTTTGGCATAATTTGGTGTTTTTGCTAATAGCAGTGAACTCAACAATTAAAATGATGTAAGGAGTGAAAAGAGTGAAGTTTAGGCAAAAGTTTGATATAAAGGGTAAGGTCGAAGGTCGTTATTAGTAGTAAAGTTTGAAAATTGTTGTTTGAGGATTATTATTTTAGCGTAGGGATTTAGTCGTTTCTTTACGGTAGTATTACCCGCAATAGTACTGACTTAGCGGTTTTCCACCTTGCTGTACGTTGAGACTTCTGGCAATTAATCTTAACGTCTTCAAAAATAATTAATGAAGATTTCTTAGTGTTTTTTAAATAGCGATACCGTTGCTATCTTTAATTTTCCGTAAAAACCGCCGCAGCTTAAAAGTCTTTTTTACTTATTGCCATAAAAACCGACGTAGCAGTAAAGGCCCTTTACAAAAATATTTCCTTTACCTTGACCGCTGTTGTTAACGTAGAGCGTAACCGGAAAGTAGCCTTTTCTTCTACTTAGCTTGTATATGCTTAACCTAATAGGCAGGCAAACACTAATTAGTGTTAGTAAGCCTTAGACGTTGTAATGTTGTCGATTTGATTAGTCTTCGAAGTAACAGTAGTATTGCAGTAGTCAGATGATGGATGTATTGTTTTAGATTTAGCAGACGGCTAGCTGGTCTACACTATAATCTGTATGGCCAATCGCTTAGCCTGTGCCCTAGAGTGAAGTACAGCATACTGCACTCAACTTACACCCAATGCGGTAAGTCTCTACAAAGCAATACACTTGCAGTACAGTCAACTTTACTGTAAGTAAAGTTGACCTACTGCACTGCATGCAATACTATTCCAACAGTTACCTAAATACTTTGGCTACCTGATTTAAAGCTTAATATACAACTTTAATTTAATCGATTTTTAACTTCCTTTATGTTATTATATCCATGATTAACAGTTATACCAATTTTAAATACTAAACTAATCGTCATCTAATATTTATTTAAATTATCATTATGTTACAAACTGGTACCTATGTTAGTAGTCGCTGGGGATATAGCCTTGGCGATTACTATACTCTCATGATGCTCGTACGCCGCTCTTGAGCATATCTATACCACGTAACCAATCACATGATCAAGTCATATCTTATTACTAGTTTCATAGCAGCTCCTTAACAATGGTTTCCTTTACATCTTAATTGAGGAGTATGAATAGTATTTTACTACTTCAAAATATGGTTTTTGCTTTCTTCCTTGACATATAATTTTCGACGTTTCTTTTTCAACCATACTTCAATTAGTTTCGAACAATTATAGTTTAAAATTACATTTTCGTGTGATTAGAATTCAAATGTTTGATTTTTAAAATTATTCTTTAACAAGCGAGTCTAAAATTGATTTAAAAAACACTTAATGATATAAAGATATCAGAATTTTTTTGAATAAAACCACGTGACTGGAATTTTATAAAGGGAATTTATTGAACTGAATTACATTATTTATCAATAAAAGATATACACACAATCATATAACGTTAATATATTAACTATATATATTAATATAATTTCATAACTCATAACCAGTACCACTTACTAAACGTCATAGGAAAAGAGCTTTTGCCTCAAATGAAGCTTTTTTCACGAACTTTAAAAAAGATTTTAATATAATTATCGCGTCATTCCACTCTAAAAACCGTACAGAGTAACTCGATACAGTTGATATCTCCAATTACTCTGATTTGGACTATATACCCAACGGTTAACCTAATGATATTAACTGTTAAAAAACAAGTGTAAACCTCTTAACTAATTGGTAAATCTTTCTATCATTGAATGACGTTTTTTGTTATAAAATATTACGATATTATATATATTTCGTGAAGATAGCGTTAGAATAACAGTTAATTACAACATAGTTAAGTAAAGTATATCAACAGTTAGTTGATTACACTGACTTCAAATTGATTGTAGTTTGTGCGATTGACTGAAAATCAGTTACAATATGTACCCACTTTAGATTATGGCATGGTCCAAGCAATTGGCTATACAAATTAGTTTGCAGACCAGTTAGGAGTCTACCAAACTTAGAAGTAACTTATGACCACTTTTAATGTAATACACCATTTACTTTGACTAAATATTCGAATCGACTACGTTACAACTATAAAGGCCTACCAATATTAATCAGTACTTAGTAGGTTAAATACAGATCAGTTAGGTAAAAGAAAAGGCTAATTTTCGGTTGTTACTCTTTGTTTCTGTAAGGTAGAGGAAAGATTCTTGCGAAGTACCCTTATAATACTGTATTAGTTTTCGCGGCAGTAAAGTAGGAGGAGATTTGGAATTGCGTTGATTTTAGTGATAATTTAGGAGTGACGACAGTATCGCTATCAAAAACACCAAAACATAATAATTCAACAATTGTTAGAAAGAAAACGTTAAAATTGACCGTTAAAGTTTTAAAGATAGTTAAGTTGTTAAGTTGATAAACAACTAAATCCTTACCAATATTATTGGTATTATTACTGTGAATTGTTGGTATAACTATTATAAATTTCAATTTGCAGAATAACTAAGGTTCATAACCTTTAATAAAAGATAACTTTGACCGTAAGTAAACTATAACCTACCTTTTTCTACCATTATTTTCCCTTCGTATTGTTTAATCTTTGTTATGAGAGCTTCTGAAGACGGTGGAATTGATATAGTTTCCAATTCCGTCAAGAAGGAAGTAATTGAGTCCCTTGGTATTATTATTGCCGAGTATTATAATTATGGTTTTTGGTTTATAGACATCGATAGAAAAAAAAACCTCTAGTACTTTACCAATATAATTGGTTGTTTTACTTTCTATTTAGATCCTACATAAGCCGATTAAGGGCCTAAAACATTTGATTAATTTTAAGAATAATCTAGAAATTGGATCTTGAATATGTGAAAAAGAATAGACAAATAGGTTAAAATAAAGACAAAGATTCATTTATTCAATTGAGGTGTCGACCTCTTCATAAGGAAAGGGAAAGAGGGAATTTAGTAGATGTACGTTACGAATTCGTAACATATGAAGAATTTTTATGGACTAAGTCCAAGGGAAAAGGTATTGTTAGTAATAACGTTTCTTAATACCCTTACGCGTATTTGTAATTTCTTACTTCATTATAAATAAGATTTTGAAACCCACCCAACCAAAGACACTAAGGCGCTAATTCTGTTAGTAACGATAAATAATGAATTAATAAACGCATAATAAGACCTGTAATCTACCAGTTAATCAAGTAATGATTTTTAGGAACCTTGGAATATTAATAAAATTGTCGTCAAGTCCCTTATAGTGTTTCTTAAGCCCTTCAACACGTTTAATTTTAGCAAGTCATTTAAAAAACGAACTTCTTCACACAAAAACCCATTATGAAAACGAACATTGGTTTTTTACCTCTAAATTTTTCCAAAGGTAACTATCTTACCTACTCATACCAGCACCTGTCTTAACATTACCAGTCGAAGGATTTAAAGGATTTTTACAAACAATACATCACTCTTCAATCTCAATATATTCCTATAGTGGGTATAGATTGCACAGTAATTGAGATTTTCGTTAAGATTTAGAAAGTAAATAAAAATTATAACGGTAAGCTGTACAATCTGTTCGATATCGAATTACGACTTTTTTTTTAATATATGACGTCAAATGAGGATTGAGTTGTTAGTATTTTATTCTTTGTTTCCCAATATTCCTACCGGCCAAGCCGAGGACTACTACCTTCAGTACTTGATGGATTACTTGTCATTTTGTGAGATTTACAATAGTCTTAAACGTTACTTCAATACGATATCAACCTCGCCTTGTATTATATAAATTGGAATAATATCGAGTATATTGACATATTTGATTACAATAAATAGTCGGAAAGCAAGATAAATCTCTTTAATCAGATGTTTGTGTTATGGACCTAGGCCGTTGGCTATTGAGCCTATAGGTTATGTGACTGTGCATGTAATGGGATGGGCAGCACCCGGCCTAGGTCTGGCTCGAGCGCGGATAGGGCACGGTCCATGTATGACACGTATGAGGGCACGTGATGGGCTGGGAGTTAGTCCTGACCAAGGGTCCTGTACGTTAGGCTACGGTAGCCTTTTTTAGTTTTCCTTCGTACCTTAATAGTAAAACCCATTTAGTACCTAATAAGTTTATTATCGTAGGTCGAACTATAATATATTATTAAGATTTCCTTTAATTTTTTCGAAAAATTATTACATACGATAAACGAATAAATAACAAACGTTGATAATTTAATATTATATTTTAACGTTATCGTGGAGGAAAGGCCGTCAGCAAATACCTAGTCTTTTACCCTTATCAATATATTTCCAACCCTTTCGAGACCAACTTAAACTGATACCTTCTATTTACAAAATACGGTAGGTTATATCGAGTTAGTTATTAAATAATTTTAATAACCGGATTGATAGACTTTGATTATCGACCTTACGTTCGACTTCATTTAAGTTGTTGCGAATATTTAGTAATTCGAAACCAAATTAGCCGCAACTCTTACTGGGTTTTTACCGGTTTAGGACGGGTGAAAACGACATGACCAACCGTAATTCTAAGAATTTACTTTTACGTAGACGGCGACACGTTAAACGAATAAATTCATATTAAAAGAAAATAATATATAAATTAAAAAAGGTCGGTATACGTTCCTTTACGTATAGGGATGTTATATGGCGGCGGTAAAATAAGCGGTTACTGTAATGATCACACTAAATACCCGTGAGTATATAGAAGATGTTAGAGGGTTTATGTTATCAAGAAGGTAGTAGAGGTGCTGAGTGAACAATATCGCAACCGTGCAAGTAATGATCAAAAGCTGTGAGGCTATTCAGATGTGTAGACTGAATACTTAAATTGACAACTGAATAGCTATGAAGGAAATACTATCTATGTGGTGATAACCGTGTCCTTATATATTCGTGCCTTCATACCGTCTTCAGTACTGGATCCCTTGAATCAGTGCTGAGACCGCTGATCCTAGATCACTTGGATTAGTACTGATCCCACTGATCCTAATCACGTGATTGGCTTAGTCATTTCACTGCTAACAAAGGAGAGGTGTTCACCGCCTGATGTGTTGGACTTCAGACTCTAAGTAGCTCAGCTGCACACTGGCTTGCTTCCTGACCCACTATCATACTTGTATCGTAACAGTTACAATGTATTATGAAGCCGGAAACTATAAAGGTATATACGATATAAGAAATTTCTTCAACTATATCGAAATAGCTTTCAGTGACCTTTATTGCGCGGATAAAATATTAATCGAATTTAAAGGTTTGATTATGAATAATAAAGAATTATAAGTATTATTGATTATTAATTTACATATAGTTTTAATTTAAGTAAACGGTTTAAATTAATCTTTAACTGTAAAGTATAATTACCTTTGTTTTTGCGTATCGTTATATATTCGTGATAAATATATTATGGTAGGTATTATCCGGGTCAATTATGGCGTAGCCTTAAAGAAGTACCGCGAATTCGCCGATAAAATAAAGTTTTTGGATTTAAATCAACGTTTTAATCGTTAGTTAACGATACCCATTTAAACTTAAAGACCGGATATTAATACGGTTATAATGGAAAATCATGCTTCTTAAATGCCTTTGTTAAAAAACCGTGATAATTACGGTTAATTATTTCGATACTGCGGTTAATTATTTTAATAAACCCGTTTGGTACACGTTTAGGACCAAGGATGTAAAACGATGTAAGCGATAATAAAGGAACATTAAGTTAAGTTTATTTTAGGGCGTTACGTAGGTTACGGTTTATTGGAATATTATTAACGTAATTACGATTTTTGCCCAGTATTATCTTTTACATAAGTATATATAGTTTTAGTCGAAAAGGTAAATGAAGGTTTTCTATTAACGACGACGGGAGAAACTTAACTTTTAGATATAATTTCGTTTAAGGGTTACATAGCCTTAACGATGTATTTATAAAATCGAATTAAATTTTTATTTTTTTAAAATACGTATAAACGAAAAACTATTCCATATCTTTAAACTTTTCAATCATACCTACTTTTGAAATATTTTAGTCAATTTCGGCTATAATTATTGTTATATTATAAACGAGGCTTTAATATAACGGTTAATATTAGGAAAAATTTAATTATTATATTTATAAAATTTTGATACGATATTAGGGTTATAGTAAAATAAGCGTATTACCTAAATAACTAAGTTTTGTATAAATAATCATAAATAGTCCAACCAAATATTAATATATATTATTTCCGGAATAACGCGGTATATATATTTTTGGAGGTTTTAAAATACAATATTAATAGGTAACTTTAAGCGCGGGTAGTAATCATTTAATAGTTTAAAGTTAGGATGTTTATTTATTGATATAATATTAATTTGCTTTAAGACGGGAAATATATAAGGCGTAGTAGGTTCGGGTTTTTTTTGGATTAACATAATGTTTATATCGAAAGGTTCAAAGTCTAAAGGATCCGTTTCAGATAGTTTATATTACAAGCCTTTACTAAATAACGTGGATTTTACAAGGAACGGCGACGACTACAATTAAAGAGGAAAATGATTAATTACGTTTTTTATCTGAATTAATTCAATTTCGCGACCTATTTGATAAAGATAAGGTTATAAATTTACGTTTATATAGAGGGAAACTCGATTACCATATTTATACTAAATTGAACGAAAATAAATCTTTATTGAAATGACTTTAAAAGTTATTATATTCGATGTTACGGGATTGATTTTTTAAACTTCAATGATAGGTTACGAAACTAATAAATAGAGGCTAAATTCAGATAAGTTTTTTATCGGCGATAACGCAGGTATTACTTACTCGTAAACCTAAAAAGGAATAACGGTTTTATATCAATTACCGCACGTTAAATAAAATCATAAAGTAAGATCTCTTCCCTTTATCTTTAATTAAAAAAACCCTACGTATATGATCGAAGTCAATATAACTTATAAAGTTGGATATTGAAACCTTTTTTTTATCTTATTCGAATATTATCTAGGTAAAAAAATTAACGGCGTTTCGTACGCGGTTCGGGTTATTTAAATAGCTAATTACTCCTTTCAAACTAATGGGGGCGTCGACGACGTTTTAACGATATATTAATTATGTAATAGTGGATATTCTGAATGATTTCGTTATAAAATATTCAAACGATCTTTTGGGTTTTTTTAGGTATTAAATAGGATGATATAACGAAAGTTCTCGTAGTTTTAAAATGGTTTCGTAATACGAGGTTAAATTCGGATTTGAAAAAGTGCGATTCCGTAATTAAAGACGTAAAATACCCAGGCTTTATTATAACGGTTGGGGTGGGTATTCTGGCCGACCCCAAGAAATTCCGGGTAATTTACGAATAGGAGTTACCACATACGGTTTGGGAGGCTCGAAGTTTCCTAGGTTTTACCAACTTTTATTATAATTTTATTAATATTTTTAAGCTAACGGATTATATCGTACGTTTAATCAAATAAGGTATTCGTTAAGCTTCAACGGAGCGGGAAGAATATGTATTTTGAGCTTTAAAAATACTTTTATTACGGCCCTAGTTTTGGTATATAAGAACTCAAATCGGTTAATAATAATAAAAACCGAATATTCGAAAACGATGTTAAAAGGATATTTATCGTAACTACACGAATATAATATTTTAAAGTTAATGGCTTATCACTCCATACGATTAACGGATACGAAACATAACTATACTATTTATAATAAAGAGTTTTTCGCGATAATTTCCTATTTAAAGAAGTGGTTTTTCGAATTACATAGTATCTATATACCGTTTACGATTTTAACAAACTATAATTTTTTTTCATTACGGTTAACTTCAAAACACTAGGCTAAATAAGCCGAAGTCCTTTCCCTTTTTCCATATTACTTACACTATAGGCTCGTAATTTAGGGCGGCCGCCCGGATACGTTAACTCGTAAAGTATAAAATAAACCCGAGGTTAAGGAACGTCGTGCGTGGGTTTTTAAACTCATTTTTATGACTATATTAAACGTAATATTAATAAACATATATATTAAAGGGATATAGATTACGGCGGGATATATAAATGAGTTTAATAAAAAGGAAGCCTAGTTATCAAATTATAACAATATATATTTTAAAGGTGGGTTGTGGGTTTTTAAAGGGTCGTTAAAGGTGGTACCGCCTTGGGACCGGTACGCGCCCGGGTCGTTATCGGAGATAATGTTAAGTGATTTCAATACAGCGGTATCGGCGGTATCGCCGCGGGCTCGACTCGCATTAAACCCGTTAATATTGTTAGCACCGAATAATTACCTTATTTTCGGCCTGGATACATTAACGAAATGATAAAACTAAGGAGTAATATATAACCCGTTATATAAAGTTCGCTTTTTAGTGGTTTTCGAAGACGTTGGGTATTTCCCACCTGAAATAGGATGATTAATATAGATTACAATTTATGAAATTAACCTACAGGGTATATAACGTTACTGTAGTCGTTTATAATTACATAATTATGAATTATTAATAACAAGGATTTTATAATAAACCTACGACTTGTTTATTATATGTTATTCGGGTAAAACTATCTTGTTTCGTATTTTTAACGGGATTACTATTAAAAATGGATAATTGTAAATATTGGACGTTTATATCAAATATATATATAATGTAATGGGACTAAATCCTATCATACCTTACGATAAAGCTTTTTTTAACTTTTGATTATCTCTAATCGGTATTAAACGTATATTTCGGTCGATTTTATAATCGACCTACTAATTATTCATAACAACCTTCGATATTTACTGGCTATTACATATCGCCTTTTTAAGTTTGTCTAGTTAAAATCTATGTAATTTATGATTATAGATATGTATATAAAACGTTTTGAAAATCTATAATGAAAATTTTATAGGTTTTTAATTTTTATTATTAACAACCGCGATTCAGATTAGATCAACGTATTTTAAACAAATTTCTATTTCTCAATGAAAGTCGAATAATTTTTATGTACTACGTATTATTTATAAATAGATAATGGTATTAAGCGGGTAAAATAAAAGGTTGAAAAGTATTTACGTATTATTATCGCCTTTTTGTAATAAGATTAGGATTTACATTTACCCGCCTATTAATTTACATTGAATAACCGAAAGTTAACGGTTACTGGATTTATTACAAATAGTTCAATAAATAGAATAAAATATTATTTGGTTTAAAGGTAAATAGGAATATAAAATCATTAACTAATTCGGTGGGGCAAGTTGTTATGTTTTTAACTTATTTACTGTAATGATCACACTAAATACCCGTGAGTAAATAGAAGGTGTCAGGGGGTTTATGTTAGCAGTAAGGTAGCAGAGGTAACAAAGGTACAATATCAGAAGATGTTTGTTCGTACTGTAGAATAATCACTAGCCGTTAGGCTATTCAGGTGTGTAGACTGAATACTTAGATTTACAACTGAAGAGCTATAAAGGAAATACTATCCATGTGGTGCTGACCGTGTCCTTATATCCTTATCCTTCATACCGTCTTCAGTATTGAACCGCTAGAGTCGCTGTTGGTCCCATCGGTCCTGTATAATCGACTGGACCACTGTCGATCCCATAGGTCCTTCCCTGTCCGGGGTTGCTAACATAAGAGAAGTTCCCCGCCTGATTCTAGACTTCAGGCTTTCTAGTGGCGTAGTGTTGCATACTGGCCTGCTTCCTGGCCCAACCTCTGTCTGGGTTATAACATTTACGCGAAAAAAAGAAATTAACCTAAACGGTGATAGCTTAAATCCAGTAGTAGATGGAAAAGACGACGAATCGTAGGTAACATTGAGTAAAACGATACAAGGCAAAGGAATAAATTTAACTAAACTTTCGTAATAGTAAAACTAACCGTCCGAATAAAAAGCTTAATTGGCTTTATAATTAATACCAGGTAATTAGTATTCTGAATCCGTTCAATCCCGTATTAAATATTTTAATAAGTATTTAATATTTAATATTGATTTAATTAAACGTGCGCCTTCGATCCCTTTTTTTTCGTAGATTTTATCCGATACTAGTCCGAAACCAGTGTTAATAACTAACGATATAAAAAAAAGTAAATACGATAAATTTAAAGTATAAAATATTCCCACAGTAAAAACGGTGAGGGACGTGGTTTGTTACGTATTAAGTAAGTAAAAAGGTTATGATAACTTGGAGTAGGAATGATTAAAAACTTATTAGTATAGTGTGACCCTAAATAAATTTAAAGCGGAATAAGGATATGTTCGGATTTATAATAACTCAGTATCTCGACGTCGGTATTAAGTTTAGGTTAAGTGAAAGGCGCGGGGCGAATCACTTATACTTTCGAAATAATATTTTACTTATGGACAAAGGAAGAACTTATTATTAAACGAGGCTATAATATAATAAATAGGGCTAGGTAAATGTTACCCGATTATTTTGGATACGTATTCGACCGTAAAGCGGTTTTTACTATAACCTCTACAAATATCCACTTACTTTTTATTATTATCTTTATTTGGGTTTAGCGAGTATCAGCGTTATTAACGTTAAGGGCCCTATTATAACTATCTCCGAATATTAGATAATACTGGAAAAGGGGGATGGTAAAAGGTATAGTAAGAACTGGTAGGCGCCGAGGAGGGGGGCTAGTAGGAAGCGGAACAGATACGAGGTGACGTTAAGGATGACGGATAACGCGAGGAGGGGCGGGCGCTGGGAGAGGCCGATAGCAGATAATGCGAGGGACGGATGTTAAGGGAGGCCGACGATGAAGGATAGCGTTAGGAGTGACGGGCGTTAGAGGAGGCCAACGATGGCAGTTAGCGAGGAGTATGACGGGGGGCAGGGCGGGGGTAATAACCCTTCAAACGGGTTACCAAATATTACAACACGTTAGTCTGGGCCCGGGCAACGCGGTCGGCTTGGGCGCAATTCTACACCCGTTCGCGATCGGCTCGATGAACTCGCTCCTATTTAAGGTTACTAAATAAGATACGGGTAAATTCGGAAATCGAATAATTAAACTTTGAACGTCATTCGTAACATTTTATAAGCTGTAATTTATATTGATTATAAAAAATATAACCTAGGTAGTTATATTATTTTAGAATTTTAGGCTAAAATTACGAAAGGGTATACAACGTTAATTAAAAGAGGCTAGGGCGAAAACGTTACGCATTAAAACCCGGTCGGTCTAAAACGTCTTGTTTTTATAAATAAACGATATAGTAAAAGACGATAAAGGGGTCCGAGATAAGGAAGAACCTGGAAGGAAAGGGCGATGTAGGCGTATAACCAAAAAAGTAACGGCCTATATGGCCGGTATAATAGGAACTTCCTACGTCTAAACGATATTACGAAGCCGGGTGAACTAATTAACTAATTTTAAAAAAGCGACGATGAAAACGGACTAATAACTTAGAATATATCCTTAACTTTTACGAGTAAGGGATAGGATATAACTCTTATTCTTTACCATAATAACTAATTAGCATAAAAAATACGTAAATCAAGTAAAAACGAAAACAAATTCATCTTTTGGATATATTACGAAAAAGAGTTAATTAATATTTAGTTCTTTTTATTAATGTTATTAATGAGTCTACTTTATTATAAACCCTTCGATATACATAACACCTTTATATCCTATAAATTCGGACGTAAAATAAAAAAACACCTAAAGTTTAAAAGGTGATTAATATATAATATATAGGCGTTTTTGACTTATAACGAAGTAAACTTATTTTTATCCTTATTATTTATAAGAATAAGAAAATCTCTTATAACGCGAGAAAGCTATAATGTATAATCAATAATAGAATATTGGTATATAATAAGGTAATATACCTTATGAAGAGGTTCTTTATCCCTTTTAAAGGCGTTAACGGTAACATAATCTAAATCAAAACCATTATATACGTCGACTATAATAATAAATTAGGAGACAAAAACAAGACATATTAGATTAAATAACTAGTAGGTATATATAAAAGAGAGTTAAAAGGGTTATAAAAGGGGTAGTTAACGAAAGGGAGCGATAGTATAAAAAGGGGAAGAAAGGTTTTAAAGATTACGGGGGACATTTGTATTTATAGGAATTAATAACTCGGATTAGATAAGGGCTACGTATTATACAGGGCGAGTTACACGATACTAAAAGCAAAAGCGTAAATTTATATAACGCGTTATATGATATTGGCGGCAAAAAGGCTGTATTATACGACGTGTTAAAAGGTACGTTATACGATGCTAGCGGTAAGGAGGATATATTATACGACGCGTTAACAGTTACGTCATTCGATGCCACAACTTAAGGATAGGCTAGACGAAGCGTTATACGATATTTTAAACGTAGTGTTACCGGTTTACGCTCGACCCGCGTACTAAGTGAGCATTGCTCGCATCCGGTATTTATTTTAAAAGGCGTCGTAATTTTTACAATATCCGGAAGAATAGGGTATATTATAAATTTAAGCCGCTGACTATTTAACCTATAGGTTATGTAATTATATACGTAACGAAATAGAAAATACCCGGCATGGGCCCGGCCCAGGCGCGGATAGAGCACGGTCCGTACATGGCACGTATAAGGGTACATAACGGGCTGGGTATTGGCTCTACTTAAGGGTCCTGCACGTTAGGCCACGGTAGCCTTTTCTAGTATTCCTCCGCACCTCACTAGTAAATCCCATTTGGCACCTACTTAGCTTACCGTGGTAGGTCGAACCATAACAGTTTTACAAACTGATGCTTTGCCAACAAGTCATAGGAAATATAGGAGCTGTCGAAGGCACATTACACCATCAAGTCCACCAGACTGCTACGGGTTATGAAGAGTTTAAATACGCCTTATAATATCCAGAAGTTACTTGTAAAGGTTTTTTTTGGCTAATTGTAATCCTCGTTTACAATTGTAATGGTACAGGTATCAAACTCAATTGTTATCTACCCCTAAAATTACGACTTTGACGACGACGATATAAAACTCATATATACGTATTATATCGACTGTAAGTATAGCAAGCTTAGGCAATACATTTAATAAAATACCTTAACTTGGAAGCATAACCGGCGTACATATATAATAATATCGATATAGGAAATATTTTATTCCTTTTTTATACGTTCCGTAAATATATTCCAGTAATGATAGTATAGTAAGAATGTAATTTGTATCCGTAGCTTAGTAGTAATAATGTAATTTTAATATAATCCGTATCCGTAATTTTAAAGTCATAATATAGTTGTAATATAATACGTATTTATAATCTTCTAGTAACAGTGTAATTGCGGTACAAATCACAAAGGTTTGAATTAGTAGTTTCTAGCCACGGTGGTAATTATAGTAAAAGCCTAGTTGGTGTAACTGATTGGTGGCGATATGTTTATTAATAGCGTTTTTTATTGTTTTATATAAGGATATAACTACGTAGGTGTCACAGAAGTGATTACGTAAGGGTAATTACGTTGTTACGTGTTTTTTGTTAATATAAAAAATATTGTTATTAGTTTAAGTAAAACCTTTTTCCCTCTTTAACGACGTATACATAAAGCTAATATAAATCCTTATGTTAATTGAACTTAATCTGCTATTTTAATCCATTATTTCAAACTGCTCCTATAGGTAGGTTACTTAACTAATACTTATATAGTAATCTTGCTTTTGAATAGATTCCGCGTAAAAACAGCACTATTAGGCGCCGTTTGGCGCGTAAGCTCCGAGACGCCGCCGCTGCCGCTGCTACCGTCGTTACCGCCGCCACCGCTAATAGCCCCCCCTTCTCGGGCACCATTTCTTTTATCCCTGTCTCGCCCCCCGCCTTACCGGCCGCCGTCGCCGCCGCCTAAGTTTCTACCCTCCTTTTACCCCTACCTTTTAAACGGAGGAATAAGAAGCTTTTAAGGTTATAAACCTTACCTTTTTCCCACGAGTAAAAAACACTTTATCCACGGGAAACCCTTTACGTCGTAAGCGTAATTTATAGAAGTTACATTACAGTTATTATTTATGAAATTCACCCGTTTGGTATCTTTCAATATTTTTATAAACGAAAAGGTCGAGATGGACTTCTTTCGCCGTTTCGAGCTACGTATCGTTAGGGTACGTTGCGAGGCCTTTTTAATATGTAAAGCATTAAAATAGTATACCTGGGTCCATGGCCACTAACCGCTAATAAATACGCTTTATGTGTCGTATATCTTGTCCGCGACCGCGGGTAGGTTTATTAACCATTATTACGAAAGCGGGGTTTTTTTGACTTGTTATTACCGTTATAAGCAGATTAGTAGCAGATACACCCCAGTTTTGTTAGTTTTGGTGCCGTATGTTAAAGCTGTGTTACGTATCCGCCAGTGTTATAGTAAGTTTAAACTTATATTTTTAACCGCGAATTAAATATTGTTACTTTTACAAGAATCATATTCAAAACGCTTTCAAAAACAATAACTTTCGTGAATAATTCAAATAAACCGATGTTGATTAATAATATGCGTTAATAGGTAGATTGAGGAGTTGGTAGTCGTTATTACCGTTTGAATTCGAGGCCTACGCATATATTACGTAAGCGAGTTTGACGACGTTATTGCGTATCGCCGCAAGGAGAGTGAACACCCCTCTGCATTTTTGCTCAAGGGTATGCGACCCAAAGGGCGGGGTTACCTCCTCGGTAGCGCCGATAGCGGCGTCGATAGCGGTAATGACAGTGGCGCTAGCATAGAGGAGGAGGGTGACGGGGAGGATGGAAGGAACGCAACGGCGTCGCCTTTTCCTTCTTCTTTTAGTAGTGGATAGTTGCCCCTTTTGACCAGGCCAGTGCGCCTAGTTATAGTATAATACGTTATACAGTAATGTTGTTTTTTTGAGGGAAAAAATCGCAACGTATGTAACAAAGTGTAAAAAAGAAGGTAAGGTATAAAAAACTAGTAGGGTTAAAGTCCATAAAACTAAAAGTAATAGTATATTAGGAACAGTATGAAATGGTAAATTCAAATAAAAGAAAAATACGGAAAGCAATGCGAATAATGGGTTTCGAACCATTCGAAAATGTTAAAAGCGGTATAATATTATAAAATAAAATAAAAACAAGGTGTAAAATGTTAATTTTATAGGGTCGTAAAACCTTTTTAGCAATATTGGCAAAAAAAAATCTTATCGATATTAGCACCTTTAATACCTCGTTCGGGTGCTTTTCATCATTACGTTTATTAGATTTAATTTTCCATATATTTATTTCATTGTGTATATTTCACGGCGTTTGTATAAGTTGTGTAAGGGTATAATGTCGATTATTAAACGTTTCTCGTTCTCAGTAACAAATTTAACCAGATATTCGTAGAGTAAAACGAAGTTAGTATATATAAATAAAAGCATATATTTTGAATTAAGACTGGAACTAATCATTCGGACCATTATCGTTATAGCATTTTTTTAATCGAAACCTTTAATAATTCCATAGATTATTAAGGCTAAAACACTTTTTTTAACCCGCTTATATTTAGTCGAACTAAAATAAATAATGTTTTTGCGAAAACTAAAGCCGTTTCGAGTCGGTATTTCGTTACCAAGAATTAAAACGAATACTTTTTACGAGTTGTGGTCGGTATTATTAATGAAAAAACTGTTAATAAAAACAAACAACTTTACTTTATGTATATACAACGGTATAAATTATGAACCTTGGTTCAAATTGTATATTTTTTACGTAAATCGTTTATTAAGTGCCCTATATATTGTTCCACAGGGCGGTTTGGCATTTTACGACAACTAAGAGGTTGAATACCGTTTTTAATTATGTTACTAAGGCAACCTAATCTTCACGTACGCGCTAGCACCTGTATTCTCCAGCTTGTTTTACGTTATCCAAGAAGATAAAAGTAACTTTGTCGAACTAAACTTTTTACATAATGCTTAAAATACCGTTTCTAAAAGTAATCGTTACGTAATTGAAGTCAATTATATTATTTTACATAAAATATATCTTAGGTTTCATTTTCAGGTCGGTTTTAAAAATCTTTCTTTTTTCGTATGCGTAAAGAAATACGTTATATAACATTATTATATCGTCTGTTTACATGATCGTTAATTAAAAGCCGTTAAAACAAATTATTAAAACCAATGGGTACAGGTCGAAGGTTAAAATAGTTATTTCGAACCGCTTTTTATAATGCTTTTGATAAGTATTATATTAGTAAACACCGACTTTAAATAGGACGTAAAGTGGTCTTATAATACGTAGGATCGTTTTAGGTGGGTTGGATTTCTTGAAATATATAATTATATCAACGTAAATACATCGTTTAAGTCGTTTCTTAAACCATGTGCAAGTTTATATAATATTACGAAGTTTAATATATGAGCTATAATTTGTATTGAGGAAAGCTGCGAATATAAAAATCAAACGGTGGCTAGCCTATCATAAGGTAAGCAATTGAGTTATAATATCGTTCTTACCATCTTCATTATACTTTTTTATAAATAGGCGGATCTTTTCGTATAGTTTTTCCGTTTTATCCTTCACTTCGTACACGAAACGAATAGGATTTTTTTTTATAATCGTCGTAAACTCTTAAGTCGAACCGGTCAAGACGAAAAACGACTTATTAAATTGAAGCAAGGATTTCCGTTTAGGTAAATTATCCGAACAGGGCGTTTAAAACCGTAATAATATCTTTGCGGCAGAGTTTTAAGTTGAATTAGCGGTTTGCCATCTCCTTTTAAGTAATAAAGGAGTTTAAGACAAAGTTCCTAAGGCATTTTTTTGGTTTTCGAATTAAGGGGGCGGCCCTGGTGATGAGGTGTTAATAGTATTAGTATAAATAGATCGCTTTCATGTAATGATAACGAGTCGGAAATGCGATTCAGGATGTATATTAAAATTAAAAGCGGTTTGGATTCGTCGTTGTCCAAGTGGTTTCATTGGTAATTGTAGTCGGATTATGGTTTCAGGTCGTTCTTCTTCACTTCTTTTTATTTATACACCCGTATTATTATTTAACGAAACTAAATTATACCGTTTAGTAAATTAACGAGTATATTATAACTTTTACATCCGTTAATTTCTCGATGTCAATTTATCTATCCTTAGTTTTCTAAACCAGGACCTTAGACTATAATAATAGGTTTAAAACTACAGTTTTACGTATGCTGTTTTTCGTGGATAACACTTTTATAAAGTCGTTTTTAGTCTATAGAAGACGTAATACTGTTATGGTTTTCGCTATAGTATTAGTTTTTTGTAATATAGTTAGTGATATTATAAAGTTTGTATTGATCCTCGGGTAAAAAATAAAGACAAAGAGCTTGAAAATTAGCTTACTCAGGTTAAAAGTATTGTTAATAGCGTTAATTGTCATTTATAAAATATATTCCTTTAAACTGGTACCTTTTAGCCTTTTAAATAGCACTTCATACGTTCTTTTAAGCGGTTTATAATATCGTTTATACTTATTAATACCTTATGATGGTTTTATTGGTATTTGTTTGTATTCGTTATCAGCGATTATGACTTTGGTACGCTATTTAGTATAATCGAAAGCCGTGCCAACGTTGTAGGTAATCCAGTCCAAAGGCCCTAAGTATACGTTTAACTAACAATTAACAAAATCATCCTAACAGTTTATAGCAAAAGCGTTTCTCATAAATTTGACGGCCTGAAATAACGTTGCCTCATCGACGGCGTATAATACCGGCTGGCTGTCTAAATAAATAATATTGATAATTACCTTGTAATTGAATTTTACGTTATTTTAAAGGTGGAATTTAAACCGCCGTAAAGCTTATAAGTATAACTGATACTTATGGCAAAACTTTTAGATAACTTTGAATACGTCTTTTTCTATATCCATATAACCTGCATAGTATAATAGTCGTAAAATCAGTTTTGTAATTAGGTATCCTAATCGGCGGTATAACATCTACAGTTTCGGTTTATATTAATTAAACAACTTTAATTAAACGTACTTTGGATAAAAACTACCAGTGGCTAAATTTAAGCCAGAGTGGTACAAATACGTTATTCGAGGCGCTGATAAGTTGGTTAGTCGTATTTCGGACCTTAATTCCGATTTTGTTTATATTAGTCTACTAGAGTAGGAATAGTATTTTAAAGTTTATTACGTAGAATTTGACAGGTCTGAATCGTGTGTTTACAAAGACCGCCCTAAGCGACGACGCCTTGTTTTTACCGAATACAACCTTTTGATATTTTTTTGTTCGGTTGAATTAAAATTTGGGGAATTTTATTGCGAACGCGTCGAATTGTCGTTTTCCAGCCGTTAAGATTCCGGCCTCGTCAGTATTAGGTATAATACCCTGAAATTGGTATCCATATCCATTTAAAAGCGTAAATTATAATAGTATATAGGTGTTTAACATTCTATATTCGCAATCTAATACTATATTATGTAGGAAGGAGGCGTTTTATAGGTCTATAAAAATGCGTTAGGCGGTTTCGTCTTCTTAGGCTGTCAGATAAGCATTATTACCGTTAAAGTTTTTATTTCCGAAGGTAAACTCGTAAGGGTAAACATTAAGTTTATTTTCTGCGTCTTTTTACTCGGTTGCATACGTTATAAAATTGGCTTTTATCTGATCCTTAAGTGGGTAACAAGTGTAAAACTTACGCTTAATTCAAATTTATCCGTTTACTAGGTGTTTAGTAAATTAGTAGCCGATTTTACTATAAACAATATAACGCTTTTGCAAACCTGCAAAGTACCGTATATTTTCCCTTAAGTATTGTTATAGCTGCGATACGTTTCGTCCTTAGCCGTATATTCATCCTTGGCAATAACCACTTCACCTTTTTTTGAAGCCACCCTTTCAATGTTTTTCTCTTTAAAATCCGTATTTGAGCTGTTCATTTTATCTTAGGTATACTTTAAATTCTCGATCCAAAACGTAGTAAATTATTTTGGCGAGATCTGCTTTAGTGATTTGGCTTTCGCCTTTGATCTTATGAACTACAAATATTGACCTAAAGCTCGCCTATCGGCGCATAAATATTTCGAGTGATGTTTTAAGACTCGTATAAAAAGCTTATAAGTTTTTTTCGGGCTTAAATAATGTAAAGTCAAAGTTTGAGTTTCTGTGACATATTTTTATTACTACCTAAATAAACAATTTGTTACTTTTGAATTTCGGTTCAAGAGCTGCGTAACACTTTCAAAACATTACTAACAGGGTAGTAAATATTTTCTATGGGTTTTTATTGGCGTTTTTAAGTTATTTTTTCAGGAATTCTCAAGTTATGCTGGTCCAATTACTATCGTAAAGTTTATGGTTAATTTACGTATCGAATTATAATTTTAGGCGGTTCAAACACTTCGTAAATGTATCTACTTACGTAAAGTGATATGTATGCTACTTCTTGGCTTGTCTAGAGAGTGTGTCGAGTAAGATAACGTGAAATTATAACGGTTTAATATATAACCTTTTATACGCGTTTAGCATTACACGTATTTTATTGTCGAGTATATCATATCGTTTGCCGTTATAGTTCTCGTCCTTATCCTAAAATCTGACGAAGTTGGTAAGCTTTATAGGGTCGTTTTTATCATTATGGAAACGGTGCGGTGAAAGATCGCGGTAGGAGTCGTGGTTAGTGGGTATTAGTCCATAAAGTACGTATTAGCGTTTTATACCGCTTATCAATTTCTAGAGCGGGTTATTTTCGGTGTTTAGGCCGCTTTCATGACGGTCGAAAGGGATATTCACCTTATTCAAGGAGTAGTTTAGTATTTGCTTTTCTTGCACAATATATACCAGTATAGGAGTGTATTATACCCGCGTAATAAATGATAATTGTGTAAAGGGACTGAGACCAATGCTGTCGCTCAAGGTGGTTGAATTCTGTCTATAAACTTCAATGAAGAAGAGGAGGAGAAACCCCTACTAGGAAGCTGTTATAGAGCTGGAAGGATAGTGCAACCCGGTAAATTAACGTGTGGGAGCGTATTCTTATACATCTTTCGAACTTCTCCAAAGCATATTAAGAACGTAAACTAGTATTAAGGTTGAATCCCTTGTGATATTAGCCAGACACTAGCCTATAACATTACCATCGGTATACTCCCCTTAAAAATATTAACTAAATAAAACTACACTTATCTCTCTTTATTAAAAGGTTACGTTGGGGATTGAACTCAGAACCATTATTATGAGAAATAGGTATTAAAATCGTTAAACCACGAAATCGGCCAGATAGAAGATAAATAAAGTAGCTATTTAAAAGCGTATAACGTTTTAAAAAGACTCCAACCCCCCCCCCTTTTTTTTTTTCTTCCTACGCGGCGGTATGCGATATACGGAAGGTATGTGAGATAATAGATGTAAAATAGCCGTTCTGAAACCGTTTAACATTTCGTAGTTTCGTATAAAATGTATTAAGTCGAACGATTTTAGATTACTTAAAAGGCGTTTCAATACTCTTTCCTCCTATAAATGGTCCATAAATATATTTTTATAAAAATTTCGAAATTTTTCTCCTTCGAAATATTATTCATATCATAATATGTGCCGAAGTCAAAATTTGATTTTTTTTTATATTTACGTTTATAATATTTTTTTAACAACTCTTTAATTAGCTGTAAAGGTCTACAAACCCATTAAAAAGTATGTTGGTACCATTTGAAAATGATTTATTCCCTAATAACGAAGGTGTAATTCCCGGCTCTACAGGTTATTGAAATATACCTTAATAAAACTCGTAAAGAAATACATTTCGAATATATTTACGGTAAAACGTACAGTCTGATTTTTTTGTTCAAAAACCAAAGGTGAGTTATTTATATAGTCACGAGGAAATCGTTAACAAATATCTAAATACTGGTACCTAGTATAGACTTTATTTTATCGGTATTCGAAGTCGTAATTCAAAGAATTTATATATATATTTAAATTTGAACCCTAATATAAACGAAATCGTTAAGAAATATTTCAAAGCCTATTTATCGTTCGATATTTAAAACCGGGTTAAGTCGAAGTATTCGTAAAACATTTCTTAAATCCTAAAAAACGGGTAAAAAGATTGTAAATTTAGGTTATCGCCACTAAAAAGGCTATAAAAGTCCAGCGCATTATATAAAAAAAGTTGGACGCTTGGTGCGAGGGGGAGGGTTGTATCTATTACCCTTATACGTTTTAACAGCTTATAGGCTATGTTAATTTTAAACGAAAAATGTAGTTTATAAGTAAGTTTATTATAATAGAATAAAAATAAAAAGAAGATAGCCAAGAAGCGGTTATAAAATATAGTTAAAAGCGATAAAATAATAATCGAAATATTCAAACTTATTAACGTAAAACTAGGCCTTGTTAATGGGAAACACGGCAAATTGGTTAAAATAAGTATAAAATTTTGGGGTAAGGATAAGGATGACGATTTTAAAGATATATTCGAATAGTTTCATCGTTTTCTTGTTTTCATTAATACTATATTATATTTATTCAATAAACGTAAAATAACCGCTTATACGTCGTTCCTTTTCATAATTTCAAGTATAAAACGTTAAACTCGTCTGCGGGCTAGGTGTAAAAGCCTATTATTATATTCGACTAACCCGTAATATAATTCCTAAACGTTAAGTACCATGGTATTAAGAAAATTTAAAACTGGTTTTTACATAAGGTATACTTAACTTATCCATTTAACTAAAACCTATCGTTCCGATCGATTATTAAATCAGGTACGTTTGGTTTACGGTTTTTGACATGCCTGTGATATACTTTTAACGTAATATTCTGGTTTCTTTTCGCTGTCGTCGCTAATAATATTCACAGTTTACGGTTTAAAATCCTAAGTTTATTGATTTCAAAGCGGATTCGAAGCGGTTCAAATAAATTAATTTCCAAAAAATAATGGTATTTTCCGCTTTCAATATTAATTTGAATAACGTAAAAGTCGCTCATAAATTTTCTACGGTACTTGTTTTTAAAATGTATTCTTTTTTTATAAAAAAACGTTCATTTGTCAGTCTTTTTAAAAAAGTTAAACGTTATTACCGACCTGAAAACGTTTCGAATAATAATGCCGCTTATTAATGGTTTCTTTTATAGGTTATTACGTAGACGTTATTATAATTTATAAGAACTTTATAACTTCGCGAATAAATTGGATAAAATCTTTGGCCAGCGTATGTGATATTATAATTAATAGTATGAAATATTATACTGTCTATATAAAATCTATTCAATAACCGTGAGTTATAAGAACGGGTTAATACTAATAATAATCGTATTTACTAATCATTCAGTGCTTATTTACAATCAGATAATAAACGAATGTAATCAAACTAAATATAAATGACGAAAACACATAAATACGTTAAGACTTTTTAATCAGTACGTTTGGTTATACCGTCGACTTCAGGTTAAAAAGCAATACTTAAACGTTACTTTACCCAGATTGAATCGTAAAACCGCTTTTAAAATCCACTAATCTAATTCGATCTATAATCACTAACAAACGTATGAAGAAATCCGTAAAATCGCTAATAACAATTTAAACCCCGCTTTATATAAATTTCGGTATTTATCGTAATTATAGTCTTAAAGGTGACAACCTTACTGAGACGATTAGTAATGACTATAAGGTAACATGGGTTACCGAAACGTTTTTAAGATAGGTTGACTATAAAATCAATAAAAAAAACTCGTCTCAAAGTCGTTCAGAAACTAAAAACGGTTTTAAAAAAACCTTTTCGACGATGTCTATAATAGGTTATATGTTTACAAACATCGAAGTTTCTATAGAAACGGTAAATTACACGATATAAATCAGATTAAAAATTCGGTTTAAAAAGGATAGTACTAATAACGTCGCCACTTGGGTAGGTAATGAAAAGAAAATAGTAAGTAACTTAAATTAACGTAGTAGTAAACAGCTCGTAAATAGGTATCTAAATATAATTACGAACCCGTTAATTCTTATCATGGTTTACTAAATATTTCAAAGTTGTAAAATTTTAATACCTAGTTGTCATCAATACAAATATCCACAAGAAAACATCGATCGCCTATACGTATTGCATGAATTAATCAAGGGTAGATAATATCACGTATAATAGCGGCGTATTGATAAATTTAAAGGTTTATATAATTAGAAATTTCACGATCTTTTAGTATAAATTCGCCGGCGACGGTTAACCGAAAAATATATATAAGAGAAAGCGACTCCCAAACGGCCTATTCGGGACGTAATAGTTGAATTTTTCGACCTAGAAAACATAGGTTGAAAAACCCTTTGAAAATATTTTATTTCGCTGCAATAACTTATTAACCGATATATAATTTGCAGCCTTATGATAAACTAACCGAAAACGAAACTAAAAAAAAGTGTTTGAATCAACAGATCTATCGTTTAAAAAGCCTTCGTAAAACTATAAAGTATCTTAAATTTTTATAATTTATTAAAATCGTAAACATGCGTATTATACCGCGAATCTCCGCGTTTTATCCTTCCAAACAACTTGTAATTCCCAGTAACTCTTTGTCGTGGATTTCGTAATTAAATTCGGTGGGAGTCAAATAATAAAAATAATACGCTATTAGTCGTAAGTTACCGCGGTCATTGCGTTGGAAAAGGCACATACCTAAGGCCTAACCGAAATATTTGGCTTCAAAAATGTGTTACTTTCGGGATTTCATTAAACAAGCATAGGTTTAAAAATGAAATTAAATATAAAATGTTCAAAAACAACCTTTTTCTCGTGCCTTTACCGAAAAGGAGTTTTTAGCGGGTTAACCGAAATAATAGCCTCATAATAGTCGCGTAATCATAGATAAAATACTGGTATAAGTTCGCGAATTTAGGGAAACCCTGTATACTTAAAACTAATACAAAAAAAATTATTTCCGGATAACACGTAACTTTTCTGGGGTTGTAAAAACTCCAATATCAGTTTCGATAACGAATCACAGGTACTTGTTTTTTTAAACGCCTGATTCGTATTTAAATATATTAAGATTCAATTTTACGGCGTTTGAAGCGTTGAAGACTTTGTTAACCTTGATGTTATAATTTTCAAAGGTAAAATTGAAATAAAAGAAAATATCTTCGAAGTAAAACAAATGGAAAAAATCGAAAAAAGGCCTAAAAAATTATTAATCCATTGTTAAAAAGTAACTGGTATACTAAAAAGACCTAAAGGGATAATGAGCTATTGAAAAAATTCGAAACGTATACAAAATACGGCCTTCCACTCATCTCCCCCCCTAATATAAAACTTATAAAACCAATTTTAATATCTAATTTAGTAATTATTTAACCTGATAAATATTCGTAAACATTTCCTTAATAATTAGAAATGAATAACAGTCCGCTTTTTTAATAGAGTTCAATCAGCGGTAATTAATAAAAAAACGTAAACCGCCCTTGTATTTTTTAACGATGAATACAAAGGTACTTGTTAAATGATCACTCGGTTAACGTCTTTTGTAATATAAAAAGTTCTTTACACTATATACCATATAATGGGCCCTACGAAACTTCTAAGGGTTAGCCCTAATTATCGGTACTAAGAACGAGTTCTCAATTTTCTTCGAAACGATAAGGGGGTAGTTTATCATTAATGACTTTATCTTATTAGGGGGCGAACTCTTTAAGGTCGTCGGGGAAATTTATTTGTCAACGAAAATAAACGATTTCGGGGCGCATACCTTTTGAATATCTTCGAGGGAAACGGCCACGAGTCGCGTAGTAACGACTGGGTCCCTGTAGGCCTTTCGTAAAATAACGTAAAAGATAACGACGACAACCTCTTTCGACATTTTTGTACTGCCATTAACTCCCGTTTCCAAACGCAATAATTAATCGTTCATCCCGAACGTAATACATATTTCAATATATAGTAAATAACTCATTAGTATTTTATGCAAAATTTACCCGAAATATCGTTATATTACAAAACAGTGATGATATAAATGTATATCTGATAACAATACCTATTACGGTCGATTTTTAAAACCGGTATAAAAATAAATTGTAGGGAAAAATCGAATACGTAATACGTAGATTTATTGAGTTGTCGTGGTAAAGGAATAATACGTGGTAACTTCAAATAATTTATTAGTTCCATACTCGTAAGGTTATGATATTTACAACCGATATCAACTAAAAAATTAATAAAATAAATGAAATTATAAAATATATTTACTATAAACGGAGAGTATTCAAAATCTGGCACAAAATTACGAAGTATAATTAAAATTTAATCAACTCCTATACGCGACTATATACAAAAATTTCGCTTTTCCCTTTGAAAAGTCAATGAAAAAAATTTGCCGAAGTAAAGTAACTTTTTAGAACGATTTAATGTTAAATTTATTCGGGTATTATATCGGATTCAATGGGTAAATACGAATACGATAATCATCCGCACCGTACCATAAATATAAATTAAAGTTTTGACAACAAAATAATCCCGAATAATTAACTTAGGCGACGCAACATTTAAAAATGACTCGAAAAACGTTTAAGATAGGTATAACAACGTCTCCTTAACTATTCTAAGCTGGCACATTGCTACTATTATTTCCACTACGTAAAATATTTTCAATAACAAAATTAATACTGTTATGATAAATACGAAGATTATAAAGGTTTCCGTTAATAAACTAAATACAAACGACCCATTCGTTGTAGTCCGCGGACATATCGAGGGGAAATAACGTATTAGTTAACGTGTCATTAATAGCTTACTATAAAGTAACGAACTTCATAGTGTATTTCTATGTTATACTACCGACTTCCGCGAATAAGGTCTTTTAAACATTAAAAAAAAAAATCGCTCGCGGGTTCTTTACTTTATATTTATAAACTAAGCGATAATAGCTTTGGCTGTATTAAGTTCATAATGATGGATGCGGAGCATAGTTATAAAGATATTATAGTCGCTAATGCCGCCGTTGTTTTCGCAGGCATAATAACTTTTTATACTGGGTTTTATGAAGATTCTTTACTATTTAAAAATGGCGTAAATTTTCAATACTAATGAACTTTTGATTTTTACATAACTTACGTATTATCGTGATTTTTTTATACCGAAAAACGTTATATAATACCGGAAAACTTAACCGACTACTTAATCAACTTACTTTTAGGTCGTTAACATCTATTAGGTAACATATCGATATCGTAATCGAAGTTTAAAAGAATCCGAGTTTTCGTCGTTTAATAATTTAACGCAGTTTCTGGTAAGAAACGACGTAATAGTTACGTTAGTCGTAACTTATATAAGGAAAACTACTTAAAGGTGGTATTATCCCGAAAATATAAGCATATCGGTAACTTCTAATTATTGAATTATATTCCTTAACGCGTTGAATACGTCGATTTTTCATTATTTCAAATATAAAACGTATTTTTTAACTTCTTAATCCCACTCAATAAATTTCGTACGTAAAATATCGGTAAAAATTGTATATTAAGTTATACGGTAGTTGTATTAAGTTGTTAAATCGTTTTAAAATTACTTAACGTATGTATCAAAGTATTCATTTCAAGCTTAAAGATTTAAATTAAATAGGTTAAAAACAATACTATAACCATAAATTATAACAGATAACGAATATTCAAAAGACTATCGGAAAAGAAATTAAAATTTATATATAAAGGGACTAAATCCGAAGTTATCGTTTAAGGTAATTGGATTCTGTTCATAAACCTCAAAAAAGAAAATGAGGAGCAACCCCTGATAGGGAGCTGCTGTGGAGCTGGGAAAATAGTGTAACCCGGTCACGTGACGTGTGGAAGCGTATTCCTATGCAGCTTTTGAGCTGCCCAAAAGCATTGCAAAAACGTGAACAACTACTAGGGTTGGATCCCTAGTAATACTAGCTAGGCACTAGCCTGTAACAAATTGTAGTCGTTTTCTTTTTCGAGCTTCGTATTCCTGATTTGGGGCGCTGGTACAATATCAGATCGTCTCACACCTTGTATTCATAGGTTATATCTATTCTGTCATTTCGTTCGCATGTCTTTTACCACTTATTTCTTATATACCGTGAGGTAGTATACTTTTACAAATTCTGTTAAATATACATTTTCATCCTTCTAATTTGGCAATTAGATAAGTCGTATCATTTCGAACAGGGTTTTTGTAAGGGGGTTGTTCCTACCTTTTGGGGTATTGATGCCTTTACTCCGTAGTCAAATTCGTAAGGTTTTGGCAATAGAGGAGTTTACTGCTTATTATATAACTATAGTCAAATTCGAAAATCTTTCATAAAAATTATCCAGTATATCAGGTCCTTGGAATTTCTCCTTTTAATAACGAAAAATCGCGGTTAAGATATATGTGTTTGTCGTATATAGGTTTAATTCATTATATTGTATATCGATGGTGTTATCCCAAAGGCTTATTTTTATTTCGTGTACTATAAGCTCTTTAATTCCTATATATTTAACCAATAAATCGAAGTAACCGCTGGCTTTTTCCTGTGTTATTGGTATTAGTGCCATAATTACAGGTGTATTAGTGCGGTTAGAGATAGTGATTTATACATGTACCTAGTATATTGGAGGGGTACAAATTTTCGGTTTCGCGTAACAGGTGGGATTCGAAATCGTTTAGAGTTTATTTTCATATTTTACGACAAATTAAAAAGAGTTTAAATACGTAATCATAAAAAGAAGAAGGTAAGTAAAACAGTTAAAGTAAAGCTTTTGAAATTTACTAATATAAATTAAAATTAGAAATACGTAAATAAAGCGTGATTATAGACGACTTAAGCGTTTTAAATTCATTTTATTAACGTTTGATAACGTTATATTAATCAAACAGTTCGAAAAAAATTAAACGTTATAAGTATTAAACTTAAAATACGTGGTTTAAGGTGAGCGAATAGAGGTGAATAGGGCAAATGGAAAAAAAAGGGGGGAGTATATATATATAATTCGATGTATAAGGCCTGGTTCGTATTTGGTAAGTGGTTCGAATATCGACTTGTAACCGTTTTTGTTAGCTACGAGTGGTTTGGGTATTGCGTCCGTAACTACTTTTGGGTTTTGTAAGCGGTTTGGATATTACATCTGTAACCGCTTTTGGATTTTGTAAGCGATATGGATACTATGTTTAAATCGGATGGGTATTAATGAAGGGTTCCAAAACTTGGTGGTTTTGGATTACATAGCCTATGACGTAATAGGACGTTTTTTGAAAAGTGTCCATATATATCAAAACGTCAAATAAGGGTTAATAGTAGCGTAACAAAATTTGTAGTAATCAGGGCATTAAATAAAAGTTGATAATATCATATTAAAGTTATATTTTTAAAGATACTTTACTTTTATAATATTTTTATATATTCCATGTAATTTTCGTAATAACCTAGTATTAAAACATGAATAGTCAAAACTACTATAATACCCCCCTATAAGTATTTAAATTATATCTGTATTTTTCCACCTAGGGTATTTATAGTCGACCGAGTCAACTATTGATTATTGTCGGTAAAGTTTTTATTACATTTACATAACAGAATAGTAATTAGAAAAACTGGTATTATAATAGTAAAAATCGATAAAGTAGGGAAGTATTTAGAGAGTTCATTCCATGGATAAGAGGTTAAAAACCTCTTATCCGAGCAGTGGCATTTTGCTATGTACTCTAGAACACCCTTTCTAGACCGCGCCACGCATGATGCACTATTCAAGAGTGTAGCCTGCAGCGTGACACGTTATCGTACAATCTATAGGGGTGCACTTTGCAGTGTAGTGCACTACCACTTGACCTACGTATACTAACTATAGGGATATATAATAATATCCACAAAACAGATAGTTTTGGTATGAAATCAGTGACTCGGTTAGTGCCATTTTATTACTAATAGTCACATTACTCTATCCGTCAACTTAGTTGGCGTTTCAGACGTATTTGAGCACTTATTAGAGAGCATTTTATCACGTATCAGCTTCGTAAGCTATTAAACTTCAGAACCCTTATCAAGATCCATCCGTAAACAACTTCTAAGGCGTTTCAGAAAGCCTGGAAAACGCTTCAAAACACATGTTACAGCGCTTTCATAAACATGAAAAGCTCTTAAAACAATTTTTGTAACACTTTAGTAAACCTAGAAAACGCCCAAAATAGCTCTCATAACGATTTGGAAAGCTTGAAAAACAACAAAAATAATTTGGAGGAAGTTTTACAATTACTCTCAATCTCTAAAGTAATTATGAAACGCCTATACAAAACACACCAAGCGCCAAAAACACCTTTTGAAACGGTTCGGCATATTTCGCGAACGCCTAAAATAATATCCGAAGCATTCATACACTAAAACACACAACGTAACCCACTTTCTCTCAAATACCATATTAACTCTTACACGCCAATTCCCCACTCCAAACAGTCAACTTTTCCCCCATTCTCTTTACTAAACACCGCTTGTTCAAGTTATTACTTGCAACGTTTAGATTTACTAGTAAAAACGTTAAATGATTCGTTCAAAACGCTTAACTAGTTTGTAGTCACATCTCATTTGATTTTCGTTCAAACTAGCAATCATTAAAATCCTTATTTGAAACGCATTCATTTATTTTGTCTATATTTTATTTACTTATTATATGTTTTCATTTATAGTTATATTCCAATACCCCTCTAAAGTATGTCATTTTGAATGCATTAGAAACCTGATCACCACGCTTTAATTGTACTAACCCTTTGTACACAATGATCTAGCTTCTATAGCATTGATCAAAACGAGCCTAGCTGAGGTCAGTTAATATATGAACCTTTCGTTCTAGTATATAACGCTTCGAAAAAGCGTTTTTCAGCTTGTTAACCTGAATATGTGAGATAATGCCATTAAATTGCCGGTAAAGAATTTCAACTCTTGGATGGCAAATACGTATCTTATAAACGTTTATTTTTTCTATTAAAGGAGGAAAAAGCAAAGACTCGATGTATTCAATAATTTAGTAGCGAAATATTAAATTACCCATTCAAAATATAATATATAGCATACAATTTGATTTTTGAAGAATTATAGGTATAACTACAGGACGAATGAATCAATACCTTGAAAAACAGAAACGGCCGTATTACAAAATGACTGTTTACCACGACTTAATTTAATGAAATACAAGATGAGGAAAACAGAAAGACGTTATAAATATACCTCGCACAATATATATTAGTTAACGGAATATAAGACAAAAATCATTAAGAAAATCCGGAGTAAGTTTTAATGTAGAAACACTCTACGTACGAAAAACGTAGAACACTCCGAAAAACTAACCCCGTCCTGCAACAAGCAAACGAAGCCTAAAAAATCGACGAAAAATGAGGAAGAGCTGCGAAAGTCATTTGCCCCTCTGGTTAAATACGAACCATTTCTAGTAAATACCTTTGGAAAGGGATATAGGCTAAGCCACTCCCCATATTTATTCAACGCCCCTACCAATAATAGAAAAAAAGCCCCTACAAAAGAAAAAGAAAATTGCAAAGGAAACATAAAATACGATAAACGACTATACAAACCTTACAACTCGATATCTATAGACTACGACCCATACTGGAACCAATAATCACACTAGTTCACTACTAATGAAAAAAAACCCTGTAAAACTAATAAACTCTAGCAAGTAATAAGACAAAAACAAAAACTACAATGGAAAGATACATAACGTACTTAATAAAATCCGTACAATATTAAAAACATGTAAAAAACTGGACGTTAAACCCTTCCAATTCCATATTATCATATCCGATATACTAACTAAGTAAGCTAAAGAATGATACATATATCATGTAATACAAGTGGGTGTATTTACAATATATTATAACAGCCTATAATTATATTTTGATATAAAGATTAACCATGGACTTTATAATGAACAATAAATGGTTACTATATGGGGATTTGTTAAAAACCACTGTAATAATACAGAAAAAACTCCATAAAAAGTACTTATTACCCTCCTAACAAGGTTTGAGAAATACTAAACGAAGTTGAAACCAGATTATAAAGGCGATAAACTATTCATTTAGATGATTACGAAAATATATTATGGAAGTCTAAACTTTAATCTTACTGTCGGTAGAGCTTTAGACGTTGCAATGTTGTCGATTAGGTTAGTCGAAGTAACAGTTGTATTACATAGTCAAGTGGTGGATGTATTGTTCTAGGTTTCACAGACCCCTAGCCGGTCTGCGCAGTAATTTGTATAGCTAATTATTTGGCCTGTACCCTAATTTAAAGTGGGCGCATATTGTACTTGACTTGTAGATAATATAGTACTCCTACAAAAAACGATAAATTTAACTTACAATCAGTATACTTAACTTTACTATAAGTAAAGTTGACCTATTGAATTGTAATTACTATTATTTTAATACTGGCGGATTTTTATTTTTTTTGTGTATGCTAACGTGGTTAATTAATATTTTCCAGTAACCACTGAATTACGCTTATTAACTGGCCAAACCCTTATCAATTTCAGTTAACTTTCACACTTAATTGACCCTATTTTCTTTTAAATGCTCCACAGCTCCGAGGTTTGGCTTTATCGATTTTCATAAAAGGATATTTCCCTATAGGCTTATGTAAACTTTTAATTTAACCGTACCAATTAAAAAAGTTGTTATCGTTAGTTTCCTAACAGTCTTCCCGTTTGCCAACGCATCCCTATCTACTGAAACGTGAAGTAGCCTTACTAGATGGTCTATTAACGTAACCATCAATACATATAGTTGACCTATTGTTGTTTATAAACCTTTTAAAGGATTTGTTTAGCGACGCCTTTGTTATAGCTTTAGCTAGGTTTTGTTTCCCATCGATTTATTGGAACTCTTTAATTTCTCTACCTTTATAGGCTTCGTAGAGTATTATTACGTCGATTATGAGGCGTTTTTCACTCGTGGTTCTAAGTTTTAAAAGGTATTCGAATAGGATCTACGAGTCGGTATAAGTCACTACCGGGATAAGAGGAATCTTTAGCCATATTGTGTTAATGTTAAGGGTTTCTCATAGTGCTATGTCTATATTAAAGTTAGCTATTATGCCGTATATCTTTAATATTAATACGTTTCGTATAATCATTTTACATTTGATAGAGATCTAATGTATTAGGTTGCCAATAATATTAAAATGTCACTCCTGCCTAGATTTATTAACGAAGGTTGTTAGAAAGCTGATTCATAAAGAAAATCTAGTGTTATTTATAAAAGAACTATATGTAGAAATTATTCACTTGGTTTTCAATGGGTTAATTGTGATTATATTAATCCTTCGGTCCAAGTTTTTCATTCATTACTTGAACCTTTTATTTAACAAGTTAATGTCTTCATCTGTTGGATCCTATAAATATACCTTAATAGATAGATCTTAAGAGGTTTCCGATTGGTATAGGGTGATAACGTAGTTGTTATGGATACGTTATTCCAAGTACCATTAAGACTTAGCCACGTTAGGTTTGTTGATTATAGTTAAATTAGCGCCTTAAACCTTGTTATGGAAACTAAACCTAGTATTAACATTAAGCATTCGGGTTAACTATCCGCTAAATTTAAGTTGATTATCCTCTGTTAACATTGAAACCGGTTTATAATTCCGTAATTTGAAGTTTTTAATCTCCTGTTATTTTAGTGTTATAAAACCAGCCTTTCTAACGAAAAGGATATCGCTAGTTTTTATACCTATAATGTCAAAGTTTTTGTCTCACGTTACCAATAGATACGAAACTTATATTAAAGACTTCATGCCTAATTGTAATGTAAAGTTCGATGAATGGGTTAAAAACCAATAGATACTTACTTTAGTTGGTCTGTATAGTAACTTAATATATCGTATCATCATCCCTAAAAGGTAGGTGGCACGTAATTTTGGTATTAATTCCGTTAAAATGATTCGCTATAAGTCGATTACTTACTGTATATATACTTATATTATATTTTGGTCATTGAATGTAAATTTGCCTTTAATTTTGACTAGTAAAATTTTTGCTCAAGAGATTACTAAACGCTATTTCATCTTTCAAGTCATTAAAGATTAATTCATGATCTAGTTTTTGCCTTTATTATCGTATCTTTAAGCGATTAAATGTGTTTTTTTGTATGGCTTCCCCATAGTGTCGCCTTCAAAATTAGCTATACTTAAGGTTTTGTATAGGCTGTCCTATTTGCCTGGTTTATGTTATACGAGGATTTTACTTTATAACGGCAAAGCAAGTATGTCGATTATCGTGGAGCTGTTTTTGTAGTTGAGAGTGTCATTGATTTGACGCCTTGCCGATTCCTTTCACAGTTTCTTTAGTACTTTTCCATAGGTTACATCTCTTTTGTGTTTACTTGATAATGGCGGAGATTTACTCACTAGGCGTGGGTACGCTTCAAAGATCAGTAGCGTTAGCATTAAGCATTAGGGCCTATAGTATTATTTAAGCTCTTTACCGCTATCTAAAAGTGTGCTTCTTGGTTTGTAAAGCTTTTAATCTTTAGTGTAAGGATATTATATACTCGGTGAAGTAGTGTGCATATTCTTTTAACCTTCCCGATGTCTTAGTAGACATTTACAGGTACCTTTTTGTACTAAATCCCTGTTGTTTTGGCATTTTCTTCGAAACTTCGTGGCCGTAAATTTAATGTTAGTATCATGAACAAAGACGTTAAATAGGCATAAATACTCGTTAATTTATAATATCGTGGGTGTTTCCTACTTATCGTTTATCAATAAATAATTTTTAAACTTGAATTCGTAAAAAGAGGTTACAGAATTAACGACCAAAAAAAGTAGGCTTGTTTTCCAAATAAAATATATTAACAAAGACGTCTTAGTTAAAATCCTTATCATCTTTTAATGTATAATTAAATTTTAGGAAAGATTAGTTATACATTTGGCAAGTGGTAACAAAGCTTTTCGATAACTTTTAGAATAGAGTATTTCGCATCTTTATACCTTACGAACTTTATGACCTTTCACAAACTGTTAATCGCTAGGTGGTTGAAAAGTTGGTATAATTAACGTATTTAAAACTAATTTAGGTTGAATACCATTTATTTTGAGCCTTAAAGATGAAATTATAAGTGCCCACATTTAAAATCGAGGGGAAACCTCTAGCTGTTTTCAATTAGCTCGTCGGCATTGATATTGACGTTGACACCAAAAGTCTTTGTATACTTTAAGTAAAGAAGGAAAAGGGTAAGGGACTCAAGGATATGAAACTTAATTGGTTTAATAATAGTTTGAATTACGGTTACTCCCCGTAATAATATTTATTCGTCGTGGCCAAAGTCAACCTTGACTTTACCATTATGTTAACAGTTAATTTCGTTGGCCGTAGTACTTTCCCTTGTAATGATCACATTAAATACCCGCGAGTATATAGAAGGTGTTAGAGGGTTTATGTTATCAAGAAGGTAGCAGAGGTGCTGAGTGAACAATATCACAGCCGTGCAAGTAATGATCAAAAGCCGTGAGGCTATTCAGAATATACTGAGACTGAATACTTAGATTGATAACTGAAGAGCTATGAAGGAAATACTATCTATGTGGTGCTGACCGTGTCCTTATATCCTTAGTTCTTCATACGCCTTCAGTGCTGGATCATGTTGGATCGAAACATGATCCCAATGATCCTGGATCTGTTGGATCGAAACATGATCTCAATGATCCTTAGTGCGTAACCCTAACCCTAAGGTTGCTGACATAAGAGATATCCCTACCTGATGTGTTGGACATTAGGTTCCTAGTGGCTTAGCCCCATACTGGCTTGTGTTCTGACCCTTCGATGTTCTTGGGTCATAACATCTCTCTTTAATGCTACGTATTGCAAGTAGCTTTCTGTTAAATATTTTGTTGTCCCTATACTTGGTATTATACTTTTAAATGTGTAGTCAGCGTGACGATCGCGAAGTTTACAACTATATAAGGGGTTGAAGGCTTAATTAAGGTGAATATAAGGGTTTTCGTCGCTTAAACAGTATTAAAAGGCGTAGTCAACTAATCATTAGGCCGCGTTAGAAGCAGTACTTTTATATCACTTAATTTTCTTGGGGATATCAGCGCCATTAATAGCTTCATTACCCTCTAAATCTGCAATATGGTCTGGGTTTCCCTGAAAGCAATAGGGTATTGAATGTAGTATATTACCTGTTTGTTATTAAGTTTTCGAGGAAGGTAGCGAATTTACTAATAACCGGATTTACCATAGATCTCATATCTTTTATTACTACCGCAACGATAATTTTTACGGTTATTTGTTCCGTTTAAATTTTACTCTTATTAGTGCAAACGTAGTTTTAGCCTTTAGTTTGAAGGTCTTGGACTGGATTTTAAGCATTAGAAACGTTTATAGCTGTATTTATAGTTAACATAGTTAACTAAACACACGGTCTTTTTTTATCGTAGAAGTTATTAACTGGGGGGTTTATACTAAGCGAGTTTGGTATGCATGCTATTACGGTTGTAAGCTAGGAGCGTAATTGGCTAAAAAGCCTTTATAGGTGGTATTTGGATGTTACAGTGCGTATTTAAACTCGTTAACGCTCGTAACAGTTATCTGTACCTGATTATGAAGTGTGGCTTCAGTAGCATTGGCGTTCCCTGTAGCTTGATAATATAACATAAACTTATTAAACATCTAATTTAGTATATATATTGGTATTTCCTACTTTTTCTTTTTCACTATTATCATAATTCACCTCGTAATAGCCTAATCTATGTAATATTTCGTAAGGTGGACATCATATTCCAAATAACTTTTTATATTATCATAGATTTTGTGAAAGGTGATTACTCGGGTTAGGAAAGTTAGGTATTAGTCCTTGGCGTACCTAGTAAAGATTCGGGGAATAGGAAGTAAAAACTGTTAAAAGAAACCCCTATCCACTTACAAATGTTTAAAAGGGGTATTATATTCGTATCGAAAATGTTATAGGCCTTTCCGTTATATATTTATATATTATTTCGGATTTTAACAAAGTCCGTAAGAAGTTTGTAGTCAATATTAACCATTTTGATATGTTTCAAGAGAAAATCGTAATAGTTGTCTTAGTTTTTATTATTAATTTTAATTCTTTAAGCTTTAAAGACCTCGAGCCATAATATTAAGGGTAATTACCAGTCGCTTAGCCCGAGAAGTAAAGTCCTATATTGTGACTTATGGTAGGCTCGCGCGTATAGGTATACCTTCCGTGAGAAGGTTTTTAAAGGGCTTGGCGATTTAGGTTAGAAGGTTAAAGAGTAATAAGGGATTGGGGTTTTTAAGGGACTTGATGATTTTATTTAATTAACCGTTGGAAGGCGTCAACATTAGTACCTTTTGCCGCGTTAGCAGCTGCTGTTTTACGCGCTCTGCTACCGCTAAATACGTATTCCGCGCTATTATGTAAAGGTATTAGGCTGCTGAACTAATTAATAGGGTTTTCATCGTTAACGTAAAAAAAAGCTTAACTAAACTAGATGTGAAGGAGAGGTTATTTAAAACGTATATATAGGCGTTAAGGGTTTTTAACGCCCTTAACTTTCCTTCAAAGGTTTTAAAAATTATGATTTTGAAAAGTTTATTTTCGTTAGGTAAATTTAAAAAATGTTTGGGCTAGTGTTATAAGTTTTTTTTCTGGGATGTAAATGTCACAGCTGGTGACCTTTTTCTTTGACTTAGCCATAACTGTACATTGGATTATCTTCTATATGTTAAGGATTAAATAGCTAAAAATGTACGTAAAATTTAAAAAGCGCGGAAGTTACGGCTGTAATCGTTACCAAAGTCCGTATCGAGAATATATTAACTAAAGTAATTGGTTAAATAAGCTTTCGCTGAGGTCTTGTTAATATCCATAATTCAAAGTTATTCGTTGTATTAGTTGGAGAATATAATTCTAAAATCTTTAATTACCTTTATATTTTTTTGATTCGGTGTTATTTTCAAGTTTTAGTTTATGTAAGACTGGAAGATCTGGGCTTGTAGGCGCTTAGTATTTTGGCGTAAAGTCTCATAGAAATTTGACGACTTAGTTTTGGGTTGCGCGGCGCAGCTTTTTCAGCGCGACTTAACGATTTTTCGTGTTTTCTTTTAAAATAGTGATCTTAACGACTAAATAGGCGTAGGTAGGAAGGAAATAGAAAAATAAAGGTCAAAATTCAATATAAAAGGTAAGGTCGGAGGTCGTTTGTTATTATAGGTAAAGGTCGAAAGTTAAAAGTTATAAGCTGTAGCACTTAAATCGTTTTTATAATAGTAATACCTGTAGTAATACTAACTTATCTGTTTGTCAATCTATCGTTTAAAACATTTAGCTATTAATCTTAACTATCTTTAAAAGGTAATTTTGTTAAATATTTCTTAGTGTTTTTAATAACGATACCATCTTTACTTTTAATTTTCCGTAGAAACCAACGTAACTTAGAAGCTTTCTCTATTTACTGTCGTTCAAACCGATGTAATGTTAATGATTTTTTCGCAAAAATCTTTTCTTTACCCTGGCCATCATTTGACGTAAACCGTAATCTGAAAGTAGCATTTTCTTTCACTTAGCTTATCTGTAATTAATATAATAAGCATTAATTAGTGTTGGTAGGGCTTCAAACATTACAATATTGTCGATTCGATTGGTCCAATTAACAGTAGTATTGCATATTTAAGTAGTAAATGTATTGTTTTGAGTTTTGCAGACCGCTAGCCTGTCTGAACAGCAATTTGTATGGTTAATTTCTTGGCTCGTGCCCTAGTTTAAAGTGGGTGTATACTGTACTTGACTTGCAGCCAATACAGTAGGCCCACACAAAACAATACAATCAACTTGCAGTCAGTATAGTCAACTTTACTGTAAGTAAAATTGACTTACTGCATTGCAATTACTACTATTCCAACACTTACACTATTGAAGCTGGAAAAAGATTCAAGGTTTTTTTATACGAGTTTTACAACGTTACTAAAAACTTTGATACGCCGATAAACGAGCTTTAAATCAATATTCGTAGCCGGAAAGACTAAGGACGAAAGTTTACAAATTACAAAAGTGGATTTCGCTGAAATAATTCACTATATTTTAAATCGGCGATTCAAAGTATATCCCAAACACAGTTATTATAAAAGCACTAAATACGGATATAAGGGCAACAAACACCAAAGAAAAAAACCCGGAAATCGAAGACAAATTAGGTATTAGCAAAGGTGCTCCTACAACTAAGAATAAAACTCACTACGCATACTACTGTTATGACCCAACATCTGCAGGGCGCACCAGCGGCGGCCCCGCAGCAGATAACAAAGGAAATCGGTTGGACACAGCCTCTCGGCAGGCACCAGGGATCCACAACAGACACACCGTACACAAGGGTTAGGGTCAGCATGGTGTGAGACTCGATGGACTCGGTATCGAGCCAGTCGAGCCTACACTGAAGACGTATGAAGGCGCGGATATATAAGGACACTTTCATTACCAAGATAGATAGTATTTCCTTCATAGCTCTTCAGTTGTCAATCTAAGTATTCAGTCTACCCTGAATAGCCTCACGGCTTCTGATCATCACTCGCACGAACACAGTCTTGATATTGCACCTTTCGTTACCTCTGCTACCTTACTGTTAACATAAACCCTCTGACACCTTCTACATACTCACGGGTATTTAGTGTGATCATTACAACTACCATACCCACGTAAAAATATATAAGGCTTTGTAAGCCCCTAAACACGATATACCATATACAATAATGTCGATTATTGATTTAATAACCATCTGGTATACGAATAAATTCTCGTTGAACGATAATTCCAAGCTCATTACCTTCCCGATTACTAAATAGAAATCGATTTTACAACGTATATCACCGACTTTCGAAACAATAAAAAGGATTTCAATGCTTAACCATATGAATATATCTCTAGGGAAGACGACTCGAAGAAGAACGATATTTACGTGACGACCCAAGATGAGGAAACGGACCAGCAGGTATTTTCAAGCCTATAAAATACCTTATTTCTATATAACACAAATATAAATAGTAAAAATAGCGTATTAAACGCCCATAGAACATCGTAATTCACTTTATATAATGGGTATAATAGCTGGTTCCAGGGTATTATACCAAATACCGATGTAATAAAAGTCACAACCGTTGGAAAACGATAATTCAACGTTTTCGAAGCGAAGTTTCACAAGTTTCAACTTGATAAAATGAAAAAATCCCAAAAGGTTTTATTCGGAAAAATGAAATCGTTGTTATTCGGCACAATAATAGTAAACACACGATTTGTACCGGTTAAGTTTTATATAATAGATTTTACGACTTTATTCTGTCTTATATTAGCTAATAAAAAAATCGTAATTGAAGTGCGAGATACAATAAACTAGTTCATTCTAGTTTTAAATAAAGTATCTATACTACTTTATCTGAAGTTTAAATACTTAGGATTTTTTCCGAAAACATATACAATTAAAACCACCTATTTAACACAAATAAAACTACGTATATTATAATAATAATTTGTGCACTCAATTGTAGTAGGCCTTTTATAGGTACTTTATGTCATAGGCCATGGAGTATATGTGAGGGAAAGGCCTTAAAGGTTATAAAAAAGTTTTACCACAAGTACTAATTACATTCATAATCTTTAAAACGAGTTAAATTCCTCCCTTAAACAGACTTAAATATTAACCAAGAGGTTATTATGAATATTATATATCATGAAAAACAGCTTATCCTCCACGCCATCGACGTCGCAACATTATTCTATGCCTCTAAATTCAGGTGAAACGCTTTAAAAATAGACTAATAAGATGCTATAATCGATTGCCAAACAAAAGTCTATCTTAGGCCTCTGGATTGAATTACCTAAGATTTAGGTATAGCTTTCAACTCGATCAAATATTGAACCAAGGTTAAAATAACTGAAAGCGAATACGGACAAATACTGTTAGAAACACCTTAGGGTATCGGAAAGTACAAACTTTATCACGAATTACTTAAAAAAAGTATACGATCCAATTTAAAGAATTAAAATGTATAGGTACAAAGGAACTAATATTGCAAATAGCCGTAAACACCATGAATAACATCTTCAACCAGAGTAGCTTTATCCTTACACTCTTTGTCTTCAATGTTTACTCCAGAGTTTATATGGATTCTACACCACTATAGGTAATACTATAAAACGTTAATATTACAACAAAGGTTATAATAGCTTTTCGTTCCATACGGGCCAAGAATAATGCTATAAAGGAATTATTAACAAGAAACGAACCGCGGAAAATAGGCGTTTCAAAACGATTATTATAATTTGAAGTAATCGTTTAGAAAACGAAATAACAATGTATTAACCCTTGGAAGATTAACGGTATTAAATCATACTAAGTATTTGTAGACTTATTCAACGATGTAAATTAATTTAATTAAATAATAATACGAAAGTAAAAAATGTAAAAAGTGAATAATAAATCCCTAAAAACGTAATCCTATAAATAATATTAACTCAATTACCTTTACGATAACTCGAATATATTTCGCTCGAAGTCGGATAATATATATAGTGCGTTTAATAAGCACCTCGAGCGGCAAATCAATAATACGAAACGCGGCCTTCGTTTTATACCACTAGATATATATATAGTGAAGATATTTATTTTTATTAACAGATACTTCGCGAATAACAAGAACTATAATTTATAAATAGGGTTTATATTTGTAATCGATAATAAAATATTGACTCCGAATGGATTTAAATTCCATCACAATGTTATCAATGAAAGTCTACCGAAATATAAACAGGATATATGAAACGTTATTGGTTCTAAAATATATGGTATGGTTAAAGAATTCGATTCCGGTATTACCACAGCGATAATGGTTAGTATAATCACTTCGAACCTTATTTTAAAAACCCTCCCTTTAATATTTTATATGATTTTATTTATCTTTACAAATACATTATCGAACTCGGCACTATAAACGATAAGCCTCTTTGCATCAATATTATAACTTTATGCAAATTATATGAGCTCCGTGATATTAAATAGATGTGATAGATCGAAAACAAATCAAACCCTTAAGATATAATAACTAAAGGTGCCCCAAATAGTGTATTAAAAACTTTTATGTTTACAAATACTCCTCTTATTAATACTATTAGAAATGTTTTATAATTTAACCAAAGATAAGCGTACTATTGTTCACTTAATTTTGTATCATACGGTTTTTTCTCATAACTTCCCTTTAAAAAAGGCTCTTTACTGTTGTTCTAATATATTATTACTTTTTAAATTTTGTTATTTATCGGTTTTTTCTTCAAATCTTATTACTCTTTACATTTATCATTTAACACTTTACTTATTCATTATCACTATTTAGATTAAGTATTTATTGCCAACTCTATAATTTTTAGAAATGAAATTTTATTTCAATATGGATATTTATACTAAGACAAGATGAATCTGGTAAAATATAAAAGATAATATTTAATCACTGACGAAAGGGAATGAGAAGGCGAGGGTTACGTTATATTTTTCTTTGTCTTCGTTCTAGCTACCATCGTCATCGCTATAGTCGTTGTTATCACTACTAATATCACTTCTACTATTAACGTCGCTATCGACGTCGCCGTGAAAAGGAGAACTAGGCGCCCCCCACGCCTTCGGCTATATAATATTAAATAAGGAGTGCGGGAAGAAGTCGAAATTCTTATAATGATGTGCGATAACGTTTTTAAAATTACTTATATAATATATACGCAAACTCACCTCATAAGTGGTAATAGCAATTACCGTTTCCTTTGGCCGCCGTTTAACGCCTGATATTAATTAATTTAGTTTCATTTTAAATGATGAAAAAATGTTTTTTTTCTTTTTTGGAAAACTCTGAGAGAGCTATTGAAAAAGTAAATAATAAATAGTTGATCTAGAAATTACGTATTAAAAAAGTGTGTAACTTACCATGGAAACGGTTGGTACGTAATAGGGTTTCGGTTTACGGCTCTAGAACTACCGAAACAGAGACAATCCGCTCATAACGATAATGACGGGAAGAACAATCCCAGCTCTAGAGGTAATCGTTAATAAACTTACTAGCGATGATAGACGTATTGAACGGTACATAGAGCGTATCTATCGGCGACCTGAGAACGCGAATCTTGGTACACTAATTTAACGCTTTACTTGTTAAAAAAAACCTCGCGACGTTCTTTTACGAGCCGCGCCTTAAGGCGACAGATTCTCTCTGTTATTTCCGTTTCATCCAATTAATATTAATATGATACAATTTAAGTAGATAATCATTACATACCGTATTACATATCTATGATATTATATTTACGGTAGTAAAGAGCTATTACAGGTAAGAGGGTTTTCATCCGTAGCGAAAGGGCAATTTTAATAAGTTGAAAAGACCTCCGCTCCTCCCCTTGGAGGGTGAAGAGAGAGGGGGAGTGGGAAAAGAGAGTAAGAAAAAAAGGGGTAACGGCTTTATCGGCGATGGGCGACGCGAGGAAGATAAAATTGGAGATCGACGATATAATCGAATTATTGGGGTTGTTAGTGGTGTTGGCGGCGGCGCGGCATACAACAGAGGCTACGGCCTTGGTGTAGTGGAGTTATCGCGCTAAATGACGCCATTCGCCTATATTTTTACACGGTCTCTATTTAAAAAACTATGAGGATATAATACTTGTTAAAAAATTAATTTATACGAAAGCGCTAAATAACCAATTAGAAACGAGTGGTTTAGGCATACAAACACCGAATAACTTATTAGGGGTTTACATTGAGGATAGAGATATGTCTTCAAAGGGAAAAAAGAAATAAGTTTTACTTCAACTAATAACAATATATATTTTTATACCTACTTCATAACAAGTAACGTTTATAGTTAGACTTCCATAAGAATTACTAATCTTTCCGAACAACTCTTGAAAGACTACAATACTATTATTATGAAAATTATCAATTAGGGACGCTAACAAAATATACCACTACCACTATTATTACTAAATAACTAATCAAAGACTCGGAAAAGAATTATCGTAATAACTAGATTATAAATACTAAACGTATTAAAAAATAAAATATTATTTATATATATATATTATTATATATCACTATGATTAGTATACATAGGGGACTACGTTTGCTGAGCACAGGGTAATATATTACGCTGTAGGGTATACTCTTGCAAAGTGCACAATAACGTGTCATGCTGCAGGACACACTTTTGAAAAATACATAATAGCATATCGCGCCCTAGGAGGGACGTTGGTAGAGTGCATGGTAAAGTGCCACGCTCTGGATAAAAGCTTATAAGCTTTCACCTAAGGTATATACTATACAGATTCCTATTCTCCCTCTTAACTATCTATCTATTATTAATACTTATAACACCATCTTATTCTTCTTATTTTAACGTATAAGACAACTTAATTAAAATTACTTTACTTTACAATAAATGGATTTAGACATATTACGACCAGCTTTCTCGTATAATAATACGATTATTAAACGACTTTTACTATATTTCACCTATAAAGCGTTATTATTTTCCTTTTTATTCGAAAAAAAAAATACTGGTGACATTAAGAGCTATATTAGTTTTTATCTCGAACGCTAGGGGATGTTGAGTGGCGGAGGCGACGCGAGGTATTTTTTAAAGGGTGTTCCTTTAGGTAAGCTATAAGGGACCATAAAATATCAATCTATGCCTATGTTACACGTTTAAAGTTAACGTGATTTTTCGTGTAGTTTTAGTCGACAAAATGAAACTGGTTTTATATTAAGTAATAAATAAAACCTAGGTAAATGAAATAAAAATGTAAGGTTCAATTTTACACGTTATTCGCCATACTTTATAAACCATAATTAATATTGGGTATTGAGGAAAGTGTTTACGCGGCAATATCTATTCAACAGTTTTAATCAATTTTATAATTGGGTTTGCGGCGGATATAAACGGCGATGAGGATAAATATATTTCAAATTATAATTCGGTTGTACAATGAGGTATAAAGGCGGTTAATGGGGATAAGGAAGGTGGGGTAACGAATAAGAAAATCACATAAAAAGGGTAGAATGTGGGAATTTTTATGGACTTGGGCCGTTGGCTATGGAGTCTATAGGTTACGTAACTGTGCACGTAACGTAATGTGCAGTACCCGGTCTGGGCCCGAACTGGGTGCGGTCTGTGTATGGCACATGTAAGGACATATGACGGGCTAGGCACTAGTTAAGCCTTTAGGTCTCGTATGATAGGTTACAGTAACTTCTTCTAATCTTTCGTCAAACCTTAATAGTAAACTTCATTTGGTATTAATTTAGTTTACTATCGTAGTTTACATTATAATATATTATTAAATGTTATTTTCAATTTTTTTAGAGAAATATTACGTATAATAAACGAATTGATAGCAAATATTAACGGTTTTACGTTATATTTTAACATTTTTAGGGAGGATAAGCTGTTGGAGAGTACCTAGTTTTCCACCTTTATAGATATAACTCCTATTTTTTCGAGGCTAACTTAGGCTGATATTTCCCGTTTGTAAAATATTATAGGCTATATCTCGTTTATTGTAAAGTAATTATAATAAGTGGGTTAATCGACTTTAATTATCGACTTTATATTTAACTTCATTTAGGTTATAATTAAAATTTAATAACTCGAAGCCGATTTAATAATGATTCGTATCAATTTTTCACTGGTTAAAGTTAAGCGAAAACAATACTTTTAATTGTAATTCGATGGATTTACTTTTACTTTAGTGGCGACGCGCTAAATAATCGAATTCATATTAGAAGCGGATAAATTTTAAATTGGAAAAAGTCGGTATACGCTTCTTTACGTATAATGTTATTATATGGTGACGATGAAATAAGCTATTATAAAGTATTGTGAAACTAGTGGTTACGAAGGTATATACGATATCGGCAAGTTTTTCGATTATATTGAGATTATTTTTAATGATGTTTATTGCGCGAATAAGGTTTTAGTCGAATCAAAGGGATTAATTATAAACGACAAAAACCTGTAATTATTATTCGTTATTGGATTAGAAATATTATTAGCTTAAGCGGGCGAATTAAATCGGTCTTCGGCCGTAAAGTACAACTACTTATACTTTCGCGTATCGTTACATATCCGCGACATATATATTACGGCAAGTATTAACCGGGTAAATTATATCTTAACTTTAAAAAAGTACCACCAGTTCGCCAACGAATTAAAATCCTTAAATTTGAAACGAGGTTTTGGTTATTAACCGACGAAATTAGTATAGGCTTAACGGCCGGATGGAGATACTATTATAACGGGAGTTTATGCCTTCTAAGTATTTTTATTAAGGGGTCATAGTAATCGCGACCATTTATTTCGATACCGCGGCCAGTTATTTCAACAAATTCGTTCGATACGCGTTTAAAACTAAAAGCGTAGGGCGACGTGGGAGACGGTAACGGAACGTTAAACCAGGCTCGTTACGGGGCGTTATGTACGTTATAATTCGACGGACTACTGCTAACATAGTTACCAATTCCGCCCGTTATTACCTCCGACGTAAATATATACAGTTTAATTCGAAAATTTAAAGGAATGTTCCTGATTAACAGCGATAAGGGAAGCTTAACTTCTAGATATAGTTTTGTATAGAGATTATATAGCCTTAATATCGTAATTGTGAAATCGAATAAAAAGGAGTTTAATTTAATTAAAATACGTAAAAACGAAACTATATTTTTATACTTGTATTTCTTAATAGCACCTACTTTTTCGTCATTTAGATTAATTTTAGTTAAAATTGGTACTTTATTATAAAGAAGACTTTAACATAATAGTTAAATATAAAATAAATTCAGTTATTATATCTTCAAGGTCTCGGCACGATATTAGGGTTATAGTACAATACGCGTATCACCTAAATAGCTAAATTTCGCATAAATATTAATAAATAATCGAACCCAATATTAATATATATTATTCCCGGAACAACGTGGGATTTAATTTTTGGGATATTATAGATATGATATTAATAAATGAACTTTAACGTTATTAATAAGCGTTTAATAATCTATAGTTAAAGAAATTTAGTTATCGACGCGGTAATAATAAGCTTTAGGTCAGGGAATATACGGGGTATAGTAGGATCGGTTTTTATAGGTTTAATAAAAAGTTTGTTCCGGAAGGTATAATGTATAAGGGATTAGTTCTGGTTAGCCTTTACTATAAATTTTTACGAAATAACGCGGATTTTACAAACGAAAGCGCCGATTTTTGCCGAAAAAAAGGATTAGTTACGTTTTCCACCAAAATTGGCAAAATTCCACGACTTATTCGATAAAGATGAAGCAATAACTTTACCTCTACATAAAGGAAAACTCGATTATTATACTTATATTAACCCAAACGAAGATAAATCTCTGCCAAAACGACCTTGGAGACTATTATATTCGATATTAAGGGACCCAGGTTTCGAATTTCAACGATAAGTTACAGAGTTGATAAATAAATGTTAAGTTCGAGTTAATTTTTTATTAACAGCGGCGCTTCTATTTCTTATTTTGAAGCTGAGAGGGGGGGATGAACCGTTTTATATCGATCATCCATTATTGAATAAAACTACTTGATAATATCGTTTCCCCTACCTTTAATTAAAAAGACTCTACGTACGTTATTAAAGTCAAAGTAACTTATGAAGTTGGATATTTGAATATCTTTTTACCGTATCCGGGTTATACTCGGATAAAAGGAATTAACGGCGTTTCGTATATACTTATGTTTATTTAATTATTTAATTATTTTTTTTCAAGCTGCCGGGAGCGCCGGCAACATTTTAGCAATATATTAATTATATAATAACGAATATTTTATATAATTTCAATATAGTTTACCTTAACGACCTGTTAATCTTTTCTTCTGGTATTAAATAAAACCATATAATGAAAGTTCGCGTAGTTTTCCAGCATTTTCATAATGTAGAACCAAATTTAAATTAAAAAAAGAATAACTTTTAATTAAAAATATAAAATACCTAGTTTTTATTATAACGGTGAAAGTAGGTATTAGGGCTAACCCAGAGAAAGTCCGGGTGATACACAAATAGGAGTTATTATGTGGATATTACTATATACCATTACAGATAGTATACATAAGCCAAATAGCAGTACACTGTATTGTAGAGTGCACTCCTGCAGGGTGCACGATAATGTGTCACGCTGCAGGCTACACTCCTGCAAGACATAAAAGTATACCATACATAGATCGGTCTGGAATTCTATTCCAGGCCGATGGCAATGCGTGGAACGGTCTAGAAGAAGTATTCCAGAGTCATACTCTCTGGGCGAGGGCTTATAAGCCCTCACCTGTAACGTACACCCCTAGATACTTCTTCTTGATCTATATTTTTATTTTACTTTGTACTACAAATACCAATCATCTTGATTATTCTTCTAGTTACCTTGTTTCATGTGAAAAGATCTTTAGACCCTACCTACATATTACGTATTATTCGAAAGGTTCGAGTTTTTCTAGGTTTTATTAACTTTCATGGTAATTTTATTAATAATTTCTTCGAACTAACTTATCATCTTATTCGACTTAAGAAACAAGGAATTAGTTAAGCTTAAACAAAACAGGAGAAAGACGTATTTCAAACCCTAAAGGATACCGTTATTATGGCTTCGATCCTAACATATTAAGACTCAAATCAATTAACGGTAGTGAAAACCAATTGTTCAAAAACGGCTTTAAAAGGATATTTGTTGTAACGAGATAAGGATAGTATTTTAAAGCCAATGACGTACCATTTTACACCATTAATAAACGCGAAACATAGCTATACTATTTACGATAAAAAGCTTTTTACGGTAGTATCCTACTTAAAAGCGTGGTTTTTAAAATTACGTAAAGTTCGTACCCCGTTTACGATCCTAACGAATTATAAGTAATTGGAATATTTTTCTTTACAAAGTTTCATTTTGGAATGTTATACTAAATAAGTCGAAATCTTTTCGCTTTTTTAATACTACCTATGATATAAGCCGGCCACCTAAGACGTCTGTCCGGATACGTTGATCCGTAGGTTATAAAATAAATCCGAAGTTAAGAAACTCCATGTACGGGTCTTTTAGCTCATTTGTATTGTTAAATCAAACGTAACAACGATAAACTTATACATTATAAAAACATATATTACGGCGGGTTATACGAATAAATTTATAAAGACGAAGACTTAGATATTAAATCACCACTATATACACATTAAAGGCGAGTCGGAGGTTTTCGGAGGATCGACGTAAGCGAAATCGTCCCGGATCCACCCTGCGTTCAAACCGTTAATTAGGATAACGCCAAAAAAAAATCAATACGTTGGAGCCAGTGGTATCGCCGCGAATCCAACCCACATTAAACCTGTTAACTTCATTAACGCCGAATAATCGCCTAATTTCCGGCCCGGATATCCTAACGGAATTATAAGACTAAGGAGTAACGAACGACTCGCTATACAAGGTTCGTCTATTGGCGATCTCCGACAGCGTTAGGCGCTTTCCGGCTAAGGGAGGATAATCGGTGTAAATTACGGATTGTAAAATTAATTTTCGGGGTAAGTTACGTTACCGTAACCGATTATAACTATCGAGTTAAAAACTATTAACGACGAAAATCTTCTAATAAACTTACGATTCACCTATTTTAGATTATCCAGGTTAAAAAAAATATTTCAAGTCATTTAATAGGATGATTATTAAAAAGAGATAGTTACGAATATTCGACGCCTATATCGAATATATACGTAAAATAACAATATGAAACCTCGTCGTACCTTACAATAGGGCTTCCTTTAACCCCTTCCTATTTTAAATCGGTATTAAATACATATTTCCGTCGACTTTATAATCGACATACCAATTACCGATAACAGCCTTTCATATTTATTAATTATTACGACCCGTTTTTTAATGTTATTCAATGTAAGGTTATATAGTTTATAATTACTAATATATATACAAAGCGTTTCCGGGATATATAGTAAGATTTTCATAAATTTTCGGCTTTCATTATGAATAACCGCGGGTTAAATTGGATAAACATATTTTAAATAACATTTTTTTTGAATAAAAGTCGAATGACTTTTGTTTACATCGTAACACCTATAAATAAATAACGGTATTAAACTTGTAAACCACAAAGTTTAAAAGTACTTACATATTATCGTCGTCTTTTCAAAGTATAATTAGGCTTTATATTTACCCTTTTATTGATTTACTTTAAATAATCGAAAGTTGACGGTTATTAGGTTTAACTTTAACCGTTTGATAAATTATTATAGAGTGATATTTAGTTTAAAGGTAAATAAGGATATAAACTCGTTAGCTAATTCGATAAGGCGAGTAATTACATTTTTAGTATATTTACGAGAAGGTACGAAGTTAGTTTAAACAACGGTAATATATATTTGATAATGAATAAAAAACGGCGACAAACTATAGGAAACGTTTAAAAAAACGATAGAAAGTAGGGGAATAAGTTTGGCTTAGCTTTCGTAACATTGAAACTAACCGCCCAAATAAAAAGCTTAATTAACTTTATAATTGATATCGAGTTATCGACGTTCCAAACCCGTTTAATATCGTTTGAAATATTCCTGGTAAATACCTTATATTTTACGTGGATTTAGGCGAACAGGCGATTAAAAACCCCTTTTCTTTATAAGTTTTATTTAATACTCGCCAGAAACTAATATTTATTACTAAAAATATAAGGAAAGAAGTATAAGATGAATTTGAAGGTTTTTTTTTACAATAAAAATGGGACAAGGTAATGTTCATTTTATATTTATTAAATAACAAGGTTATAATGAGCCGGAGTAAAAGTTGTTGAAAAATTGCCAGTTTATCATAGTCCTAAATAAACTTAAGTCGAAATAAGTAGATATCCGAATTTATAATAACCCGGTATTGTGACGTCCACATCGAATATATATTCAATAACATATATGGAGTAAATCGTTTATACAACAGAGATAACAAAATACTAATAAAATTAAAGGAAAATCTATTACTGCTATGAAACAACAAGATAAATAGAGTCGGGTATATATTACCCGACTTCCTCGAATAAGTATCCGATTAAGAAATAGCTTTTATTACGAATTATTAACTATTTATCTATTCGTTATTATCATTTTTATTATGGTTTGAAGAGTAACGGCGTTATTAAAGTTAGGGGTTTTGTTCTAACTAATTTCGAATATTAGAAGATGCTGGTTAGGGAAAACGGTGAAACGAATAATAAACGTTATTAGGCGTCGATGAAAGGGTTTAGTAAAAGTCGGGGTGAGTACGAGGCAACGTCAAAGATAGAGGATAATGTTAAAAGGGGCGAACTTTAAGGGAAACCGACGAAAGCAGTTAACGAAAGGTAGGGCGAAAAGCAGGGCGAAGGGTAGAACGAAGAAAGCGACCCTTTAGACGGGTTATTAAAAATTATAATATATTAGTTTAGGCCTGGGCAACGCGGTCGACCCGGGTACGATCCTTCGCCTATTCGCGATTAACCCAATTAACTGGTTCCTAATTGAAGTTTATAAATGAAACGCAGGTAAAAACGGGGCTCATACGGTTAGGCCTTAAATATTACTCGTTATACTTTATAAGCCGTAATCTATATTAGTTATGAGGGATATAACTTATATAACTATACTCTTTTTACTACTTAAATTAAAATTACGGGAGGATTTATGACGGGCGTTAAAGAGGACAAGCGTAAAAAAGTTACGCGTTAACGTACGATTAACCGAGAGAGTTTAATTACGGTAAAAAAAGATATCGTAAAAGGTAACGGAAAAGTCTTAGGGAAAGACGGACTTGAAAAAAAGGGGTGAAGGGAATTTATAGCTAAAGGGGTAACAACTTATACGGCCGATACAGTAAGGATTCCCTATACTCGAGTAATGTCGCGAAGCCAGGCAAATGAATTAATTAACTTAAAAAAGGCGGAGATAAATACGGGTTGGTAATCCGGGATATTTTCTTGCTTTTTATAGAGAAGAGACAAAATATAACCCTTATCTTTAATAATAATGACCAATTGACGTAAAAGGAAGTATAAACCGGGAGAAACTGCAAATAAGCTTATTTCTTAAATATATTACGAAAAGGAGTCAAATGATAGTTAGTTTGCTTATAAACTTGATTTTTAAATTTATCTTATTATAAACCTTTCGATACTTTCGATAACCTTACGTTTAATAAACTCGAAGATAAATAAAAGAAATGTTAAAATTTAATAAACGATTAATATACGATATATATACATCCTTTACCTATAAAAAAGGAAGCTCGTTTTTTTTTTTACTATTACTAAGGATAAGCAAGTCATTCATAACGCGAAAAAGTTATAAAAGGAAATTAGATTTAAGGAATTCGTATGTAGTAAAACAAAGTATTTTATAAGGTGGCCAATTATTTTAATTAAATACGTCGGCAACGGTATAACCCAGGTTAAATTTATTATAAACTTTAGTTTCAAAACGAGTAAAAAAGGGAGGGGTTGTGATTTATAAGTAAATAATTATAATTAAAATATAAGGGATAATAGTGCAAGCTTTACGAAAATTTATAAAAAGGTATAATAACAAAGTAAGGTTGTTAATATAAAAGGAGGAAAGAGGAAATTTTAAGGGCTACAAGTAAGTCCGTATTTATAAGTATTAACAGACCGGATTTAATAAGGGTTACGTATTATACGGGGCGCTTTATACGACATTGGCGACAAAAGCGATACGTCATATAGTACGTTAAAGGGCGCTGGAGTCCCAGGATTAAACCGGCCGATACGTTATATAGTACCTTAAAGGGGCGCGTTATACAGCACTGGCGGCAGGAAGGATGTGTTAGGCGGTACGTTAAAAGGGCGCATTATACGGCGCCGGCGGTATGGAGTTAAACCGGCCGATACGTTATTCGGCGCGTTAGACACTACGTCGCCGATTCGGGCCCGGCCCGCGTATTAGGCGGGCGATACCCGTACCCCACATTTAGGGTTTATGTTATCAAGAAGGTAGCAGAGGTGCTGAGTGAACAATATCGCAACCATGCAAGTAATGATCAAAAGCCGTGAGGCTATTCAGATATGTAGACTGAATACTTAGATTAACAACTGGAGAGCTATCTACTGAATCTATGAAATTCCTAGAGAGTGTATTCCTTATATATCCAGCTCTTCAGTCCTAGATCACTTGCCTATATTTCTAGGCAGCATAGGCAGTCTCCTGCCTATGCTGCCTATGTCCTAATTCTTCTTAAGCATAACCCTATCCGTGGGTTGCTAACATAAGAGATGTGTGTTCCCCGCCTGATGTGTTGGATACCTGGCTCTGAGTAGCTCAGCTGCCTGATGGCCTATTTCCTGACCCAACCGTTATCTGGGTCATAACACTTCTTTAATAGCTTTATTTATATCGGAGGTTACGTTTAAAAGAGTATATGTATTTTATAAACCTTTATCGATTACTATAACAAATAACAATTAATATCGAATACTAGTATTTATGTTTTTCGTTGATAAGTTTTTAATTACTATTGTTGGAATAGCAGTCAAGTGCAGTACAGTCAAGTTAACTTTACTTGCAGTAAAGTTGATTTCACGTACTGCAAAATTGGCTGCAGTTTATGGGACTTCACTGCAAGTGCAGTGCAATAGGTGCCCACTTCAAAGTAGTGCATCGGCCAAAGCGTTTGGCCAAACAAATTAGTGTGAAGACCGGCTAGCGGTCTGCCAAACTTATAACTTACATACATTAACCAATAATATCAACGCAGCACCAGTTACTTCGACTACAGTGATTCGAATCGACTACGTTGCAACGATAAATGCCTACCAACACTGATCAATGCTTATTAGGTTAAGCACAGATTGGCTAAGTATAAGAAGAAGCTGCTTTCCGGTTGTTACGCTTTGTTTAGACAAGGTAGAGGAAATGTTCTTGCGAAAGGCCCCTATACGCTGTGCAGTTGTTCGCAGCAGTCTATAAGTAAGAGACGGTATCGCTACTCGAAAACACTAAGAAATCTTTATTGATCCTTCTTGAAGACGTTAAAATTGACTGTTAGAAGTCTCAAAGTTCGGCAAGTTGGCAAACAGCTAAGTCAGTACTATTGTGGGTGCTATTACTGCAAAAAAAAAAAAAAACGACCAAGTCCTTACGCCAAGATAACAACCTTCAACCTCCATTATCAACGACCTTTAACTATACCTTTTATACCAAAATATTTGCCCCTATTTTACTCTTTTTACTTTATACACCACTTTAATCGTTAGGTTCGCTGTTTGGAACGAAAACACGAGGAAACACCAAGTCGCGCCAAGAAAGCTACGTCGTACGACTTTACGTTAAATCGATAAGTTTATACGCCCTCAAATCACCAAGTCTTTATTCCCCTAGGCTACTAAGTCAACCATTAATCCCTATATAAGCCAAAACGTCACGATAGCTTTAGAACGTATTGGAATCGATACCGTTACTAATCCCGTTAAAAAAAAGTAATTATTGATCTCGGCAAAATTTTCGAGAAGTATTACGACGAAAAGCTCTGGTATACCGAAATTTCTAAAGACTTTACTTCAAAACACCTGATCAAGGTAATCGACTAATTTATTCTTAATATAAACACTACTGGAATTAGCCGTGTATTTGTAACCATGAACGATTTTAAAAATAGTTTCTAAACTAAAGTCTAAATATATATAAAAAAAACCGGAAAAGCAGGTAAAGATAGGACTAAAGCTCAACCTATTGGCTCGAAGAATTAAATTTTCCTCGAAAAAAAGGGAAGGAAGTTAGTTTAGCCAAATTACTTTACGAATACGCCATGGATAAAAACCTTTCATGAATTTTAGTTAAAAGCAGAAAGGTTGTGAACTATATTAACCCTTAACGTCCATATACATATTTGTAAAAACCTATCCAAATATAAATGAATGGACGTAAAGGATCAGTCAACCTATACCTTATAAGCCCTTAGATCTACTAGTCAATTAAATAGGAACCTCTACGAACACATTAACATTAAAAGGATTATCGCCATATTCCCCGCGACGGAAACCCTTAAACCAATTTCCGCTAAGCTTTTTAATATATCCAGTTTTAGCAGCCAAACTTAAAAAGGACCGGTTTCACATGCGAGTTTACTGTGGGTACAACTACTATATTTTTTCCTTTAAACTTAGCTAAAAGTAATTATCCTGTCCACTAACATTAGTAATAGCTTTAATATTTTCTCCAGTTATATAAAAAAGGTTCCTACAACCGGTACATTATTTTCTCCACTCAATGTGTTTTTATGAAGGATACGGATTATATAGTAATCATCACGTTCGTTAAGATCTGGGGAGGAAAAGATAGATTCAACGGTAAGCCGTACAACCTCCTCGACATCAAATTACGCCTATTTTTCAACATCTGCCGCTAAATAAGAGTTAAATTGTCAGGTTTTTGCTTACTGTTTCCTAGTATTCTTACCTCCGGTACCTAACAAATTGTTACTTTTTCCGCAAAATCTACGATAGCATAAAGAGCTATTTAGAATATAATATTAACTTTGCCTAATACTACACAAACTGTAAGATCATTAAGTGATTTTATATATTGAATTATAAAAAAGAGTCGAAAAGCAAAATGGTTTTTTTTAATTAGATACTTGACAAGCTAATGTTTTGCCAACAAATAATAGGAAACGTAGGAGCTGGCGAAGGAGCCTTACGTTAACAGGTCCGATAAGTAATTACGGGTTATAAAAAGTTCGAATACGCCTTGTAATACCTTAATATCACCTGCGAAGAGTTTTTTGACCAATTACAGTTTTCGTTGGCGACCGTGACTGTTCGAGTTTCCGAATCGATTAGTATATACCTTTAAGCTTCGGAATTCAGTAACGAAAAATAAAACACTCCCAATTCATATTACATTAATCGATATTACAGAAGACTCGGCTAGTACGGTTAACGAAAGGCCTAGACCTTTACCTACGAAAAAGGGTATTCCTTTTCCTTAAGGTCTTTAAGTCGGTTAAACAAATTTAATTTAAACTCTAAGAAATGTTGGATTTGCGACAAATAGGACTGCTAATTAAAACGCCATATTTGCATAAAACGTAACGTGAAACAGGTAATATACTTTACGTAATGCTACTTTTATTTTAAATGGGATTATATAGAATGAGTTACATAATTTAAAGGAAGTAAAGTTAAAAAGGAGGAAAATAAGTCGAAGGCTATTGGCTGGTACAAAGATATTAGTATTAACACCAGTACTAGCTCGAAAGTAACGTAATAACTATCCGACTACGTCTTTTTATACCGCTTTATAGGCGAAGACCCTTACCACCGTTATGAAGATAAAGACTTTGGCTCTATATATCTCTTTACCATTTGAAACCGTTATATAGAGTAAGTCTTTTAGGGGATTATGTCAGATATAGGTGTAATGCGATATTTAATAAAAGGCTATTCATAATATATCGCGTTATAAAGGGATACTGATATTGTTATGAAACTTGACCACACGGATGTTAGAAAGGCTAAGATTGGCTTTAGATTTTAAAAAGAGTTATTTTTACTGGAATCGACGACGGTCAAGACTGTTATTAACCTTATTATTTTTTATATCCTGGATTCCCCTACCTTTTTTCTCCTTTACTTAAAAGACATGAAAAACCTAAGCGTTAACGTTAATGTTTAGACTAATGAACTAATATAAATTAAGGCCGGTAAAAAGTTTTTACTTAGCTTTTAGTAGAGGCATTTCTAGTTTTATCTTTTAGTACTAAAGGTAATAGTATTAATCCTAACGAAGAAGGAACTTCGTTAATTATATCGTAGGTTTAACCACCTAGTAACTAATACGCTTTTTAAGATTTTAAAGCAACTAATTACGAAAACGTAGATTTCTTAGTATTGAAGGTAGTTAAACGCTTTTACTATTACTATTAAATACACTTTTAATACCCTTTAAGGTTTAAATTTACGTTAAAAAATTGATATTTTAAATGAAAAGTTTTCGTAAACGTATTTTACTTGGACGGTAAGTTAATATTATACGTTATGGATTCTGTTATGACTTTTAAAAACGTTAAGTTCCTTAAAAATTTCACGGCGAAAGAAATATATGAGATATTACGTACTTTATGGATTAATATGTACTTTAGTTTACCAAATATATTAGTTTACGATGAAGGCACCAACTTTGTTACGATAAAGTTTTAAGTTAATATAAAGTTAAAAGGAATTTATTATAAATAGATTTCTGTTAAAGTTTACTAAGGTATTGATAAAATCGAAAGGATATACGTTTTTTTGTAAAAGGCTTATAATATCCTTATATTAGAAATCGAAAGGTTTATAAGTTAAAAGTTACGGCTTTAGATAACGGTAGAAGGTTTTAACGATATTATTAGCCTTAACGGACTTGTACCAATTTTATTAGTATTTAGAGCTTACCTACGTATAATAGCTGAGTCTCTACCCATGTTAAGCACTTAAAAACGTGCTATGGAATATGGTAAAGCCTTAAATGAATTAAATAAGGAATCGGTACGCTGTTAGCTTAATAATACCCTTAATATCAGGAACAAACCTTTAATAATAGATGTGCTTTTACTTCTCCTTTAAAGTAAAATCCTTAGATAACGCGAGCTAGGCAAATGGGATAAGCTATATAAGATTTTAAAATTACCAACTTAAAAGTGGTGGTTAAAACTGCTAACGGCCCCGTAACTTTTCGAGTTATATAGGTTAAGCTGTACTAAAAACTGTTATGATCCAACAGCTGCAGGTCACACCAGCAGCGGCCCACAGCACTAATGAAGGAAATCAGTTGGACACAGCCTAACAGCAGGCATCTGGTCCCACAGACCCCTCAGAGTTGGGGTCGTTAGGGACTCACTTGGCATATCGAGAATCGGAGACTGGATATGTTGGATATGCTACATATCCAAATGATCCAGTCTGGATATGTTGGATCGTGCACATATCCAACATATCCTACGCCACCACATCAACTGAAGGAACTAGATATAAGGATGTGGTCATCACCACGTTAGGTAGCTTCATTAGATAGTTCTTCAGTTGTCAATCTAAGTATTCACCTCTGAATAGCTTCAACGCTTTTGATCATCACTCGCACGTCTTCGTTATTATTCACTTAACACCTCTGCTACCAACTTAATAACATAAACCCTCTGACACCTTCTACTTACTCACGGCTATTTAGTATAATCATTACAAAAACCCCTCGAGTACCTTAAGTTTGATAAAGACTTTAATGTCGATGACCTTCAAGCCGAGCAAATTAGTTAATATAAACATTCTGAGTCGATTATTAACAAGCTAATGAAACATCGGCGGTGTGTAAGACTATTCAAGAGGAGTATATACACTAAAGAGGAGGACGGCGATTGGGACTATAGGCCTAGCAAGGTATATACAATAGCGTAAGTATCTTAAAAAGAAAAGTCCGACGAAAAATTTACCTTTAAGTTGCATGTCGAAGGCATTATTAATACATTAGGTAAGCTTTTTAAGGAAAGTGACTGAGTAGAAATTGACGGCCTCCTATTATAGAGAGGTATATAATTTATACTGTTAACGTAATTTAAAGGTTAAAATGTTACTATTTTTAAGTTAATAATAGTTTACAAGGTTAAAGGTCAAACCATAGATCGGCCGTACGAAAAGTTACGATTAATCGTTTAGAGATATGGTAATAAAGGTAAAAATGAGATTTTAACTTAATCGCTTACAAGTTAAAAGATTAATTAATGTTTAATTATCGTTATTATTATTATTTTAACTACTAATGTAAAAGGTTAGTATATACTTAATAGCCGAGATATTACATAAACGTATATATAATTTGTCATCAATCTTTAGCGGATTGTACTATTAGAATTGACAAAAGAATTAAGAAATAAATTTCCGGCCGGCATGGTAATATATTCTATTAAGTATTTATATAGATTAACCGAGGTAGTCGTTTACTGGTCTCTAACGTACAAAATACATTTTCAAAATCGGTTCAATATAAAGTCTTTAACCTTTAATCTGTACTTGTTAATTATAAAGGGTAGAAACTTTGGTATCGTAGGTATATAAACTAACAATACACTTTTTTTCGGCGATATTGGATTTATAGTGGCGGAATAACATAGTATCGAAAAGTTAGGCTTTTGAAAGTGTAGGCTAATTAAGACGTTGATTAAAGGTATTTAATTTGACTTTAATGAATCGTTAATCCGTATTTATAGTGTTAAAGTTAAAAACGTCATTTATATTAGCTTATATCAAAAAAGGTAAGTTATAAACCAAATGATTATCAACAAGGCCAACGAGGCAATATTACAAAGATACATAAAATAAAAGGCTTGTACGGCTTATATCGTTATACTATGTTCATCGAAGATATCATATACCCTTTCCATTATGATATAGGAACAAAACCCGTAAAACAAAAACTTTGATAACTTAAATAAACGGATTTAGTCATAAAAAAACCCATATAAAAAGAAAAATTAATATAGTTTTTATAAATTTAAGAAGGCGAAGCTAATGATTTTCGCGGACAGGTTATTCGCTAATAATATTAACCTTATATCGTAAATCGGGGTTTTAATAATACTTATTAATAAGGATAAGTCGACAGGGTAATTTACGATTACCGGAAACCTTATATACTAGATATCTATTAAATGTAAGCGCGTAACCCGGAGTATACTGGTTTTAAAAGTTTATAATATAATAGTAAACTTTAATATCAGTATAGTAACCGATAGCATATTAAGGATTATTACCAAATAACCAAGATTGCTACTAATACCTGTGGTAATATATATCGACTCCCAGAGCTTTTACGATTGCCTATTAAAACTATATACGATTAATAAAAAACGCCTAATAATAGACGTAATAACGTTAAGAAAGGTATACGAAGCACGGAAAATCGATAAGTTCCGGTAAATTAACGGTAAAAATAACCCTACCGATGCTATAACTAAGGCTACGCCTAATAGCGTCCTAAAAAGGTTTGTAGATAGCAATACGCCAATTATACGAATCGAGGGATACGTAGATCGCCCGGCACGTAACGTAGAGGAACAGGGCTGCCCTGGGAAACTGTAAAAATGTTAGGGTGGCAATGGCAATGGTAACGATAGTAGTAATTTGAACTACCGGCAAAAGGTACATAAGTGATGGCGTACCTAATTTGCACAGGTTTATGGCGAAAAATCTGTACATGGGATTTAAGGAATGGAGGCCTCGGAGGGGTGGAGTAAAAGGGCCATAAGGGGCCGTAATTGAGGTTGATTTCAGTACAGATTGATCGGAATTGATAGGGGTCTGGCTTGTGGATTGAGGAGGGATTTCAGAGGTTGCCACCAATTGATGACAAGTCACGCTGGCGTGCAGGCACAAAACAAAAAGCCGCCAGTGTTGGAATAGCAGTCAAGTGCAATACAGTCAAGTCAACTTTACTTGCAGTAAAGTTAATTGCACGTATTGCAAAATTAGCTGCAGTTTATGGGACTGCATTGCAAGTGCAGTACAGTAGGTACCTACTTCAAAGTGGGGCATAGACCAAAGCGTTTGGCTATAAAAAGTAGTGTGCAGACCGGCTAGGGGTCTACCAAACTTAGAACTTACACACATCAACCAACAATATCAATGCAGCACCAGTTACTTCGATCACAGTGATTCGAATCGACTACGTTGCAACGATAAAGGCCTACCAATAACTATATAATATCTAATACGTTTACCCTAGATGTTTAAATAAAATTGACGCGGGTTATAAATTATACGATAGATATATTCGAAATAGGTTTCTTTACATGTGTCGTTGAAATGAACATTGATAGATCTTATATAAGGGATTTAACTATTGATGGATGGTGGTTAAACAATTTCAAAGTGGAAATTTACGTTTAGGATAATCTTATTTACAGCGGCAATAATATATATATTTATTGTGATTATAGAAAATCGAGATATACAAATTTTTAGGATTATAATGATTGTTAATGTTGAGGATAAGGTAAAATACAAATGTAATACGTATAAATAGTATATCAATAATAGTTGTTGTTGAAGGAAAAGGGTTTATTATTATTAGTATTACGGAAAAGAACTATTTATAAAAAAGGGAGGAGGGTTTGACATTAATATAAACACCTTTTATAATGTATTAGGGCATTTTGCGATTGATGGTGGAAGCGGCACCTTTTATAACGTACCAGAGCAGTTAACGCCGTTTGTTAATAGGTTATCTATCGTTACAAAACACGTCTAACTTTCATAATATACCAGAACATTTCACATTAGTAGGAAAGAATACGCTGACACTTTCTACAATACGCTAAAACATTTATATTTATAGAAAAAACCGTCAGTGAGCCAGGGGTAATGTTCTAGGTTGATGCCTAGGGCCAATAATTGTTAAGAATCTAGTTCTAACGATTACTATGCTTCCACAATACTCCTACGCCACTCCTAAGCATGTATATAGCACATAACCAATCACATAACCAAGCTACACTTTATCTCTAGTTTTGTAGCAACTCTCTAACAAAAGCTTTTCTTCCTTTATCATCGAGGATTATATATAGTATCTAACTACCTTGAGTGATAGCTCTGGCTTATTCCCTTCAAAATTATTATAAATTGATGATCGGCTACGTTAGTACGCACGTACAAAAATAAAAAGTCGCTAGTATTGGAATAGTGATTAATTGCAAAACAATTTAGTTAACTATAGCAACTATCAGTTAATTACAATAACTGTTAGTTGACTGCGTTGTTTGTAAGTTGACTGTATTGATTGCAAATTAAGTATAGGGAGTGCCCAATTTAATACAGGGCACGGGCTAAGCAGTTGCCCATACAGATTAGTGTTCAGACCGGCTAGTTGTCTGCCAAACTTAGAAGTAACCACATCACCACTTTCAATGCAATACCAGTTACTTCAACCACGATTCGAGTTGACTACGTTGCAACAATAAAAGCCTACCAACAGTTGACAATAATAAAAAATGTGTAAATAACTTGGTAAAAACACTGAAAATATCTAATAGGTTAGCAAAACAATTACGTTTTTTTTTTTTTTTTTTTTTTTTTTTTTTTTTTTTTTTTTGCATAAACTACTGCAGAAAACACTGATTGAGAGTAAGAATAAGTTAAATAAACTTGTTGAAAGAATTCAAAATAATTCAAACAAGTGAAAGCAATTACTTGACATGTAGGTAGTTTTACAGCGGTAACCTAGTGGTTTTCAGGATGGAGCGCATCGGAATTTTGGTGTAATCACCGCCGTTGATTCAAAAGTCAAGCATGCTAGTGTAACCCGTAGGGCTGGTGATTTACTTAATACCTTTCCTCTTCTTGGAACAACTGGCCCACAACGAAGACGAGCGCAAGAGCTGCTTCATCGCGCACGGAAGCTGCGTTGTGCCAGATTACCAACCCGGCTGCACGGCATGGCTGGTTGCATCAACTGTTTACACAAGGCCGACTCTCCAGCTGACCACGCACAGTTTGTTTGTGCGACACGTCTCGCAGTCCGAACATTAAGGCACGACTGCTAACAGCATGCAGACAGGAATATATACAATAGTTGGCCAGGTAGACAGATTGGATGTGGTTAGCAGCAGGTTGTCGTCTCAGAGTGGAGATGGCTGATGCAGTGGTAGTGCCGAGTCTATGTCATGGACCAGAATTGCTTCAGGTGCCAGTCCAAGACAATGGGCTTGGCCCTCGGACCGCACTTGTAGAGTTCCATCTTGACAGGAACTTGGACAGGTCTCGTATCGCTCGCCTTCAGCCGCGGCGTGTAGGTCAGGATACAGGACCCGCCAGCGCTCCTCGCAGCATCCTTTAGTCGGCCCAAGAGAGTGACCAGTCTCCGGAAGTCGAGTTGCCATGTATCTTCAATCTGATCGAGCATGGGCTGTACCGGACGAATGCTGACCCTGGACAGGCGGAAGCCATGCTCGGGCGCAGGCGGAAGCATGGGCTCGATGTGGCCTTGCACTATATTCGTGGGCCGTTGGAACCATAGTCCGGCCATACGTGCGGGTTTCATCTTCAGATGGCCTCTGCCGTTAACGCGCACCTCCTTGGCAGCCGGATCCAAGAGTCCTGTCTTGATGTTTACCACGCCCGCGGTGGGCACACCACGACCACCCTGTCTAATGGTGACAGAGTCGTATGTCTTGAGAATGGCAAGGCACCGGTCTCCAAGGGTAACTAGGGGCAGCGATCCGTTCCCAATTGCTGCATCGACTGATGTGATGGCGATACAACTGAGAGGTCCGATGTTGTACCGCAGGGCATGGTAGTGGTCAAGGGGGATGGCCCCCTGAGAGGCCTTTATCTGTGTGATGCTGTTCACAAAACCGCCCTTCAAAGTGGGCGTTACTTGACTGCCACCATTGGGGCCGCCTTGGTCAGATCTCGCCAATCTCTTGATGACAAGGGTGTGGTTGATCAAGACAATGTGGAACGCTACCGACATGGTGTTGACTCCAAATTGCATCAAATTGCCGCGGGCAATACCCATCAACAGATGTAAGGTCTTGTCGCGAGCAATGACATCGGTCGTGTCGAGGTTGGCGCGTGAGTTCATAGCCACCAGGGCTGCAAAGAAAGGCTCAAAGGAGGCCTGGGGGCTTCCCATGGACCAGAGCATGCAAGGTGCTTCAGTTGCGTCGACCTCGGGTTGCATGTTCACAGGCATGCTCATGTCTCGGATACGCGGCGCATCGCCTTTGGATTGCCACAGGCGTCAGTGCTGTTGGCCAATGTGCCCGTGTGCAGTGTGCAGGTTGGAAGGGAGTCTTACCAGGTACCCATACTGTGGGGTGCTCGACAGCACCAAGGCTCCAGCTGCAAAGAAGCTTGGTACCGGAATCATAAGAGATGTATTCTTCAGTTCCAGCGGTGTCCATGCGCTCGATGGCGCCGATGCGGTCCGCTGTGAAGGCGTAGATCCAGTTGATGTCGTCCTTGAGCAATTCCCGCTGACTGGAAGTGAGGCTGGGGTCGATGTTGGAGCCATGGTCGGAGCCATGGTCGGAGCCATGATCAGTAACATGGTCAGTCGATGCGGTCTTGGGGGTGCAGTCGCTCGAGCCAGACCGAAGGAGTGTTCGCTGCTGCTGCCCCGGCTTGCAGAGACTCAGCACGGCTACGGCTGGTCGTGAAAAGCACAGGCGGGATGCAAGTGAAAGTCCGGGTGGCGCTGCAGGCGTGACGCGTCGCGCAGTGAAGGCACCGTGGCGCATGTTCAAATTACTGGCGTTGCGTCGAGTCGATTCGCTTCGAGTCGATTGGCGTCGAGTCGAGTCGAGTCGAGTCTTGGTTGAGGCGACCTCACGCGCAAACAATATGAAGAATCATCGTGACGTGATCGCGTGGAGAGGGTAGCGTGTGCACAGTCAAATTGAAGATGAGATAAGTCGAGGTTCTGGATTGGAACAGTGCAGTGCAAGGGTGGCCCTGGCAGCGAGAGTCTTGCACTGAAGATGTGGTGCACAGTAGTGTTGCAATACAGGGTATCCCTGTCTTGGCTGTTACACACAAACAGGGGTCCGTATCAAGGTTTGTCACAACCCCTTTTAGTATACTAGCACCTAACTACAGTACAAATCTCAATTGAGTATTCTGTAGGTACAGTTATTTATGTAATTACATGTATAAACACGCTTATAACGGTTTAAAGAGGGTAAAAGAAGAAGGTAACCAAAACTGGTAATCAAAATAAAGTAAAAAAGGTAATATTACTTATTTTAAGTCGGGCTAACCAAGCCATTTGATATAATAGTGCTATTACAAGTAAAATCCGGATGTTACCTACCGATAATATATAACGCTTTTCCCCCTTACGATTGAAACTACAATATTTGGTAAATCAGAATAACAATTGTAAATAGAATATAATTTTTATAAATCTAACCACTTCGTTTTAATAATATTTAAATAGATATTGTTGTGAAAAAACTGCGGTTAAAAACGCCGAACATAATTTAATCAGCAAAAATCATATGAAGTTTATTTTCGAATAAAAAATTAAACGTCATAAAACTGTTAATCGGTTTAATGATACCTTAAGTAACGCATTTGTAGCAAATACATTGTAACCCTATATTAGCCAAAGGCATCCTATAATTTATTAATTGCGATACAAACTTAATATACAACTTGTTTGAATAGTAGTAATTGCAGTGTAGTTTGTTAACTCTATTGTCAAGTAAGGTGACTATACTGATTGTAAGTTAAGTGTATTACTTTAAAGGCTAACTATATTAACTGTAAAGTCAAATATAATATATGTTCAATTCAGACTAGGGTATATGCCAAGCAATTGACCATACAAATTAGTGTGCAGACCAGCTAACGGTCTGCCAAACCTAAAACAATACATCTACCACTTAACCATGCAATACTACTGATTCTTCAATCGATTTAAATCAACAACGTTGCAATGTCTAAAGGTCTATTAAGTAAGGCCTGTTATGGTCAAACCTACGATGGTAAGCCAAGTAGGTGCCAAATGGAGTTTACAATTGAGGTGCAGCGGAAGACTAGAAGACGCTACAAAGGTCCTTTGTGCAAAACTTATATGTATGGTTTGTACGTATCCCGTTGCATGCCATTACACGTAATAACTGTAGACCGCGCTCAGACCGCATCCGGGCCACGTATTGTATATCCTCTTGCGTGTATAATTACATAATCTATAAACTGAATAGCTATTACTTTAAATTTATAATATACCCCTTTTTTTATTCAAAGCCGTAAATACCGTAATATTCCTTCGATTAAACGTCGAATATTGGTCGTATCTGCCTAATACACGGCTTAGATATAAGCTAGGCGCGGGTTTATAATATATTTAATATATCGCATTACGTATAAATCGTTTTAAATTTAAATCATAGAAGTTACATAACACGCCTTTTAACATGCTGTATAATATATCAACTGTTTTATCTTTTAACTGCCAGCATCATATAACGTACTCTTTAATATACCGTATAACATATAAACCGTTTTAACACTGAGTCACCTACACTATATAACGCGCTCCCTTTAATAAGTCATATAACGTATAAGCCTTATTAGTCCTGAGTTACCTATACCGTATAAAACGTATTTTAACGCATTGGATAACGTATAGCTGTTACCGATTCTGATCCACCTATACTTATAAATACAGTTTTTATCATAACTTATAAAACCTTCTTCCCTTTTTTCCTATTTCGCCAATCCCCTTTATACTATTTATTATTATTACGCCTTTTATACTAACCTTAATTATTACTACCTCTTCCAATCCGTATTATAACATTTGTTAACATATTATCCTTTTATTTAATATAAGCTTCCCTCTTATTAATATAACCTATATTTATAACGATTTGAGTTTATACTATATTATTATCAACGCTTTGAATAACGATATTCAACTCACTTATAAGATATACCGTTTTATTGTACCTTAATACCCTATCGTTAATTATATCCTATAACCCCCTTATATTACAAACAACCTTTTTGTGTTCGGGAATAATAAGGATAAAAATAAGTTTCTCCTATTAAAGGCGAAAAATGCCTATATATCTTATATTAATCGTCTTTTCAATTTTCAAGTTCCTAGGTCCTATATTCGCATCTACCATAGTTAAAGGTACCGCACTGTTATGACCCAAGCATGATAGCGGGTCAGGAAGCAAGCCAGTGTGCAGCTGAGCCCGAAGTCCAACACATCAGGCGGGGAACACCTTTCCTTTGTTAGCCGAAATGACTAAACCAATCATGTGATTAGGATCAGTGGGATCAGCACTGATCCAAGTGACCAGTACTGAAAACGGTATGAAGGCACGGATATATAAGGACACGGTTATCACCACATAGATAGCATTTCCTTCATAGCTCTTCAGTTGTCAATCTAAGTATTCAGTCTCAGTATATTCTGAATAGCCTCATGGCTTTTGATTATTACTTGCACGGTTGCGATATTATTCACTCAGTACTTCTGCTACCTTCTTGATAACATAAACCCTCTGACACCTTCTATATACTCACTGGTATTAAGTGTGATCATTACATGCGCCTGCCGGAAAATATATAGTGAAGTAAGTCTGAATATTTAATTTTATAAAAGACACAACCGTATATTAATATGTTTTCGTAATATATTAAAAAAAAAAAAACTTTTAATTGCTATGGATATTATCATATATCACTATAGTTAGTATATGTAGGGACTGCTTTGTAAGCTGCAATGTGCACTCCTGCAGCATGCACGATAACATGTCACGCTGCAGATTGCACTTTCAGAGTGCATCATGCGTGGCGTGGTCTAGAAGGAGCGTTCTAGAGTGGTATGCTCTGAGTGAAAGCTTATAAGCTCTCACCTAAGGCGTGCACTCTCTGGGTGCTTCCTCTTGAACCTATCATCTATCTTTACTACAATATCAATCTTACGATTACTCTTCTACTCTTTGACTTTACGTGAATTAAGCAGAGACCTTACCGATAATTTCACTTAGCTTACGCGTATTATTACGGCAATCAATCATAACCTTTAAAAACGGTAATTATATTTTATCCTTTACCTATAGGTGTGAAGGTAATATCTCGGTTTATAAGCCCGTCTTTATTTTTTTTCCCTGTATTAATTAACTAATTTACCCGGCTTCGCGATATCGCCCGAGTTTAATATAATGATCACACTAAATACCCGTGAGTATATAGAAGGTGTCAGAGGGTTTATGTTATCAAGAAGGTAGCAGAGGTGCTGAGTGAACAATATCGCAACCGTACAAGTAATAATCAAAATCCGTGAGGCTATTCAGAATATACTGAGACTGAATACTTAGATTGACAACTGAAGAGCTATGAAGGAAATACTATCTATGTGGTGATGGCCGTGTCCTTATATCCTATGGCCTTCATACCATCTTCAGTACTGAGGCTCACTGGTGCTCACTGAGGCTCACCGGTACTCACTGAGGTTCACCGGTACTCACTGAGGCTTACCGGTGCTCACTAAGGCTCACCGGTGCTCACTGAGGCTCACCGGTGCTCACTGAGGCCCATCGAGAGATGTTCCCCGCTTGATGTGTTGGATTTCAAGCTCTCGATAGCTCAGCTGCATGCTGGCCTGTTTCCTAACCCGCCAACGTGCTTGGGTCATAACATTTAAGGTGTTTTCATTATTTCGGAGATTAAAATTGTTATACTTTTAGCTATACACCCTCGCCGGTTTTTTCTATTAGGTCCGCTGTTCCTAAAAACTTCTTTATTTTCTTTAATTATTTCGCCCGTTTATTTCAACCGGATGCCTTTAGTTTATCGCGTATTAATTCGAAACGTTTTTACTTTAATTCCTTTAAATATCCGTCGTATATTCTTTTGTAACTTAAATACGAGTAATTAAAATAACATAATTACGTAATCAATGTTATTTATAATTCATATGAATTATTGTTTCTCAAATATAACGAATGATGTTTAAGACTTAATTGTAAAAAACCTTGATTTACCTGCGTCTCACCCGCGTTTTATTTATTAATTTGAATTGGAAACGGATTATCCAGGTAAATTTGAAGCAGGCCGACGACCGTATTCATATCGATCGTGTTACCCGGGTATAAACTAATGTATTACAGTCTTTAGTATCCCATTTGAAGGGTCGCTTTCCCCACCTCGCTTCGCGTTATCCGCCGCCGTCAGCTTTACTTAATACCTGCCCTACCTAACGTTATCCTCCGTCATTATCTTTACCTAAAACTCGCTCCGCCCTTCGTTAACCTCACTTATCAGTGTTATTTAGTACTCGCCTCACTCCGTGCCGTCCGCCTTCACCGGCTACTTTTAACATCTTAAACCAGTTGTAATAGGGTTCTTAACGTTATCGGCGTTACTATGAAGAGGATTAAAATGATAATAGTAATAATTTATAGGTAAAAATTGGTAGTTTTAGATAAAGGTCATTTTGCGATTAGATATCTATTCGAAAAACCTAAGTAACATATACCCGGTTTATATTTTGTATTACTTTATAATAGTAATGAATTTTTGTTTCTTTTATTGCTATTATATTATTACCGAAATGAAGGTAGTGTATTCAATATAATTTACTTGAGGAGTATTGTATACCGGTCTCGAAATACCGGTTTATAATAAATCGGGTATCACTGTTTTTCATTTTAAATTTATTTAAGGTCACCGTATACTAATAGCTTTGTGGATATTACTACATACCCTTATAGATAGTATATATAGATCAAGTAGAAGTGCACTGCATTGCAAGGTGCACTCTTGCAGGGTGCATGGTAACGTGTCATGCTGCAGGCTGCACTCTTACAAAACGTAAAGTGCACTATGTATAGATCGGTCTGGAATGCCTATTCCAGACCGATAGCAAGAATATATCGGTCTAAAATGGGTATTTCAGACCGACGGCAATACGTAGATCAGTCTAAAAGAAGTATTCCAAAGTAATACGCTTGGGATGGAGGGGTTATAAGCCCTTACCTATAGTGTACACCTTTAAATGCTCCTTCTTGAAAAAATATTATCTTTTATACTATAACTAATAATCCAACGATTACTTTTTTAAAGACCTTATTTTACGTGAATACTAAGGCTTAATATCTTATCGACACTAATTAGTAGCCGACTCGATCGATTATATATAGCCTAAAAAATAAGAGATAAACATATGTTAAATACTCATAGCGAGATATTTTAACGGTCCTAACTGCCTGTGCTTTAATACTACGCCTTATAAGAACCATAAAGAAGTTTGTAATTACGCGGGAGCACCGAGAAACCCGAAGCATTATAAAACTATAAGATCTGGAATAACTTTAAAAATATTAGACCTGTTTTATTAAACGTTAACTTATATTGGCGCTTTAAACGATTAATTTAGACCCTTTTTAAAGGACGTCTTATCACATATTAGGCTAAGTAAGCCAAAACTACCAAGTTTCGGACCCCTTCGTTGACACTTATTTAAATTGCTTTAGTAAAACCAGGATCGGTTGTATATAAACAAATAACCCGATCACCTTGCTAAGATCGGCTATATATAAATAAATAACTCGATCGCCTTAACAACATCGGTTATACACTAAGTAACCGACCGATTCTTTCACTAATTCCTGCTATGAAACGCTAATACGAACCAATTACCAAACACCGGATTACACAATTACATTTCCTTTACCTTACCCACCTTTTTACACTCGCTTTATGTGTTTTAAGTATAGTACCTATAATGTATTAATTTTAACTAGCTATTTGGTTAGCACAACGTTATAAACGTTAACAAAACTAATTTCAAACGTTTAATTAGTTTGTGGTTATTCTTTACTTACATATTGTTCAAATTTTATTTACTTTAATAGGCGTTAATACGCTTTATTTCGACTGCTTTGATTACCTTATTTCCTTTATATTTATTATATTACCCCGAACTTTAAACTACCTTAAACTTAAATTACTTTGAACTACATCCGAATTACCCTTTATATATGTATAATAGCCCTACTTGTAATAATCACACTAAATATCCGTGAGTAAATAGAAAGTGCCAGGGGGTTTATATTAGCAGCAAGGTAGCAAAGGTAACAAAAGTGCAATATCAAGATGTTTGTTCGTGCTGTAGAATTATCACTAGCCATTAGGCTATTCAGGTGTGTAGACTGAATACTTAGATTGAAAACTGAAGAGCTAAGAAGGAAATACTATCCATGTAGTGATGGCCGTGTCTTTATATCCTATAGTCTTCATACCATCTTCAGTACTAGACCGCTAAAGTCGCTGGTCGCTTCCTGCGGTCCGATGTAGTATCGACTAGACCGCTCTTCGGTCCTTGCGGTCCCAAACCTAACCCTGGGTCCTTACATAAGAGATATTCCCGCTTGATGTATTGGACATCAAGCTTCTGGCCGCTGGTCTATTCCATAGTCTGTAGTTGATCCTTGGGTTATAACACTACTGATAACGGATTGAATAAAGGCTAACGATTGTATAAATTACATTTTTAAATACACGTCGTTTTGAATTAATATCCTTAAACACTTGGTCCTTAACTTTTAAAATAATAAAATAGAGGTTTTAGTAAAAGATTTTAAACCTTATACGATAAATATATATATTACGAATATGATTTTTAATTACTATAATAGCGAAATTGAAGGACGAGAATTATTCGACGATTTCAGAGAAAACTTTATGGACTGGACGTTATATATATAGCAAATGATATATAAAACGATTATAAAAATCCTGTGGAAACAATTTCAAAGTAAAGGTATTAATATACACAGTAAAAGCAATAGCTGTATCACAAAAGCCCTGGTTACAACTGCTTAACTTATATATATGGTGAAATGGATGGACGAAGAAATTATAAAATGAGAATTTATAAAAGGATACTACTTGTAAAAACGCAAGGAACACCTAATTAAAGCTGTAAACCGGAGTTATAAAGAACTACTACAAACTGAAATACGGCGTTCTTTAAGACTAAACGCTTGACGAAGAATAGAAATAAAGGAATCAACAAAAAAGGAGATACCGTAACGATTATCCACAACGAGATTCGAATATGAAGCTTTCCTGAAACGTAACTTTAAACCGATGTAAATATAAGAATACACCCCGAACGCTGAAAATAACCCGTTCGGCCATGATAAAATCGGCTGAAACGTAAATAATAACCAGCCTTAAGAAATAATAACCGGCCGGAACACGAAAAACACCCCTATCCAAAAATTAACAAACGGCGTAAAACGATAATACGTGCCGTACGAATCAATATCCTTTAACTACAACCCCTATTGCAACATCCTACTATATCGCTTCCCTACGGATAAAAGCAACCTTACGAAGTTAACAAACTTTACCAGGTTATAGGATAGAGATAACAATTATAACGACGAGCCGTACGATATACTAGACAATGAAATACGCGTTATGCTTAATATATACAAAGGACTAGATATTAAGCTATTACAATTTCATGTTATCTTACCCGATATACTCCCCGGGAAAGTTAAAAAGTAATATATATACTATCTTATATAAGTGGATATATTCGCCGAGTATTATAACCGTTTTAAATTACACTTTAACATCAACATTAACTACAAGTTATACGACAGAGACTAAACTGGTACGATGTGGGAATCTGTGAAAAACCAGCAGGAAAATGCCGATAAAAACCTTTAAGAAATCCTTACTGCTCTATTGGTAAAGTTTCGGAAGTGTTAAGTAGCTTTTGGACCGGAATATAAAGGCGACAAACTGTTTATTTAAATAGTAACAAAAGCTTGCCGTAGAAACCTGGATTTCGACCTTATACTTTTTAAACGGAAAAAAAATCCAAAAGCTTTTTATGTAAGCCTTAAAACATCGTTCAAAACCTTTATACGCCGATTAATAAGCTTCGGATTAACATTTAAAACTAATAAAACTAAAGGCGACGTCCAAATTACCAAAGTAAACCTTACCGAAACGATTTACCACGTTTTGAACCGGATATTTAAGGTTTATCCGAGGTAAAATAAACGCTTAAAGTATAGGTATTAAAGAGGAACTACTAGTAATAAAAGATAAGGACGATCGTTCGGAAATGGAAGAAACGTACCGAAACCACAGCAATACTTGCGAAAAGATATACAGAGCTTTATAGGTTTACAAAAGCGGTATATCGTATACGGCAAAGTCGGCTATTAATTTACAAACTACGTCGTTTACGAGTAAATTCGGACCAAACGACAATTTTGAGCCGAATGTAATTTTGAGGATCAGATGAAACCTAATTTTGTAACATACGTAGCCGAATACGAAGGTATAAATAATGGACTCGATGTATACTCTTAGGAAGATATATATAAAAAAGACAGCTTTAAATAAAACGATACCTACTTATTAGCCTACAATAATAAAAACGCCTAACGTATATTTATCGGCATATAAAATGCATTTTTTTGTATATTATAAGCATAAACTACGTAAACGAAGTGTTTAACGTTAATATAACGTCGTAATTTACCCTTTTTAACAGATACGAAACCAAATTTTAGGGAATTATACCTAATATTAACGTAGTCGAAATCTCGACGGCCGGGAAGCAATAATTCGACGTATTTACGGCGAAATTTCCGAAGTTTTAGTTAAACCAGATGAGAAAACACCGAAAATTCCTATTTAGTAAAGACAAAGCGACGTCGTTTGGAACGGTCGTTGTGAATACTCGTTTCTGACCGATTAAGTTTTATGTAATGGGGTTTAAAACGTTATTTTTACTTTTGTTAACTAATATAAATAAGCTTAGAATAACGGTTCGAAATACAATTAATTAGTTTATCCACATTTTAAATAGCGTATTTGTATCGCTTAAACTTAAATTCGACCACTTGTGATTTTCCCCGAAAGTAATTATAATTAAGGCTATTTACTTAATCTAGCCAGACTTACGAACTTTACACCAACGGTTTGAATATTTAGTTACTAAACGCCTTTTACGTCTATTTTATATTGTAGGCCATACAAATATAGGGAAAAGATATATTTAAAGCTATTAAAAAGTTTTATTATAATTATTAGCTTTAGTTATAAGCCTTATAACAGTTTAAATTTCGCCTTTAAAACGATATAAACTTTAACTACGAAGTAATTATTAATATTATATACCTAAATAGCTAACCGTTTTTTATGTCATCGATACGGTTATATTATTTTAGGCCGTTAAATTTATATGAAAAGGTTTTATTACAAATTATTAAGACATTTTAGTTAACTATTAATTAAATGTTTACCTCAGACTTTTGAATTAAATTACGTACAACGTTAGTATAGCTTTGAATTTTACCGAGTAACGTACGAAAGTTCGGATAACTGGTAAGAAATATAAGCAAATCTTAGCAAAAGCCCTATAAGGTACTGAAAAGTGTAAACGATATTATGGATTACCAAACAAATTATATACAGTATTGTAGAAAAAAGTAAAAGTGTATTAGTTTTGGGGAATTTATTACTTAGATGGCGGTTAACGCCATTAATAACACTTTTAGCCTAAGTGGACTTATCTTTATATTCCTTATCTTTAGTACCTACACAAGAATTTATATGGATTTTACTCTATTATTATCAATAGTGTAAAGAACCAATACTATAGCTAAGTATATAGCGGCTTTACGTTTACAACGAATAAAAAATATTTATAGCGTTAGTTATAAAGAACGGCCTACATAAAATTAGCATGTTAAACCTATTATTGTAATTTAAGGTTTTAGTTTGGAAAACGAAGGATATGTAGATTAACTATTAGAGTATTAACGTAATTAAAGGATATAATGTACTTGTTGACGTATCAAACGAAATAAGTTCGTTTCATTGGATAATAGTACGAGAATATAAAAAAAAAGGTGAAAAGAAACAGCCTGAAACCGCAGGACGAGTAAAACCGCTTATAAAACATTACCTTAACCGACGAATTTAAACCGAACTTGGCTTTAGCCTCGCTCCTAAAACGTAAATCTAACACTATTACGCTAAATAGAAGCGGTTACTTTACACCAAACCCGTTAAAACCTCGACGCTGAGGACGACCTTTCGGCTCCAAAACCAAAAAACACCTTAGGAACTTTGCCACAAACTTTTTTTTCACGTAAAAAGAAATCGAAAACCGCGAGCTTCACTTAAAACTTCGTCGCGAGGGTATTATTACTACTTCAAGTACATTGTTCACACAATTTACCTAAACGGAAATCTTGACCTTTATTGACTAAAGTGTATTTCGCTTTAAATATTTTAACCCAACTGTTTACGACCCTTATAGAATTTCCCCAACCCGCCTTATTTACGAAGTTAAAGATAAAGTCGGAAAGATTTACAAAAAGACCTATTTAGTTGTAAAAGGTTACAAAGATGAAGGCAAAAAGGATATTATAACCTGATTAATTACATTATAACGGGTGAATTACCACCTAATCTTTACGTTCGTTACTTCTCTTAGCAATTTATATAACCTATATGTTAAAATTCAAAATATAATATAAGCTTATACCTAATCTGAGGAACGGTTAAAACGACAGATTTATGCCAACATACTTAAAGATCTTAGGTAACATTACCTATCCGGTACGATTTTACGTATTATAAAATACTTTACAGTTTAGTTGAAGTAGTTGTTTACTAGCATAACACTTACTAAAAAAATTATAAGAAACGATTCTAAATAACTAACTTTACATTCTACCTATACTTATTAGTATTAACGGCCCATTTAAAAGGATTTGTATTAACGAGTATATAAACGGAAGATACTTTAACATTATGCAACTTTTTGTTTTCTGTATTTGAAGAGCGGAAACTCTTAGACACCGGTTTAAAAGCTAACCCTAAGACGTTTTTAATAGAAAACAATGTAATCTATTTTAATAATGTTATAATTACCTTTTTAAACGGCATTTAAAACCTTACGTAAAAGGGGTAGTTAAATAAAGTTACCTTCATCGTTTTGGATAACGTAAATCAAGCTGATAAATATAGATATTAACATATACGCGGCACTTAAGTAACCTTTATAATATAACCAAAAGTAATATTTAACCTTTTTATCGTCGTATAATATCAAATCGAGCCGACGAAAGATATATATAAAGTGTTTAACAAATGTTGTTCGTAATAAATACATAATTTAAAACGCGTCTTCTAATTTGTATTATTAAATATACATATTATAAAGCTATTTGTTTTTATCAATGGTTTTTTCGCCAATGATAAGAATTACAACTTACAAATAGATTTCGTTTTAATCCTCGATAATGAAATACCGGTCTGAAACGACTTTACGCTCTAGAGAAACATTATTTACTAAAGTTTTACTAAGTGTAAAAGGATTATACGAAACATTTTGGCTTTTAAGATTTATAATATAGTTAAAGGCTTCGATTTAGACATTATTATAGCGATAACAGTTCGGATAATTATTTACAACCTTAACTTACGCCTTGCTTTTCTTATCGTGTATATAGACTCCTTTTCACTTTATAACTGCCTAGTTAAATTAGGTATTATAAATGAAAGCGGTTAATAATTGACATTATAGTATTACGAAAATTGTACGAACGACAGGAAATCGTAGAAATCAGGTAAATTAATGGCAAATCTAACCCGATACACGTAATAATAAAAGCTATATTAAACGGCGTAATAAAAACTCTTATATTAATAAGTATGTTATTCATTAAATCTGCTCAAAGGGTTTTACGACCTTAGTAAGTTATTACGTTATATTAATTTTCGCTGACTCGGATCGGTTTATCGATACCTTTCGTACCGACTTACGATTTGCCTTTATTTAAACAAATTATTTGCTCCAACCGCCGATTTTACCTTGATTGAATACGATTATTTACACCGATGAACGATTTTCTTTTTCTTTTAATTTTACGATATCGTAATGATATGAATTACATTTATTACTTTAAATGATCATTTGGTAAAAAAAAAAACTATAAAATTACTATATTACTTATTACATTATAACCGGGTACACCGACCTGGGCCCGGGGTATTTATTCATTATCAAAGGGAAATAACAACGTTGTTGCGTCATTATTATTCTTTCCATCGCTTCCCCCCTTTGTGCTAATGCCACAGCTATTACCGCTAACGACGTTATTAACATTAGCGATGATATAACCCTGTACCTTATTGGTTATACCCTTAGGCAAAGGTATAGGGGAGGGATCACTCTTTTCGTGACAACGTACGATAATTCCATTAAACTCGCCTGCGTAGTATATACATAGGCTCCGTTTCTAGATGGCAACGGTGGTTACCATCTCCCTGGTCCGCCGGTTAACGCCTGTTATTAATTAACATCGGTTTATTTTGGTTGTTTACGACAATTTGTATTTCGAATCACCTCGAACGGTGTATTTATATTCAATAGATTATTTAGACTTCGGTTAAAACTTACTAAAAAGCCGGCGAACGCGTAACACAGCTTTAACCCCCAGTTTTAGGACTACTTAAATGGGGGCGTATGAGTTGTCAGTCCTCTCGTAACGGTAATAGCGAACCGAACGGCCTCTGATTTCGTAGTAATCGTTAATAAATTTATCCGCGGACGCGAACGCAACATACGATACGTAAGGCATATCTATTAGCAGCCTAAAGTTACGGATCTGAGTACGCCGTTTTAACATTTAACGCGTTAAAGAGGCCTTACGACGTATTTTAGGGATACAGAGTTCGAAGCGATGGAGGAAATTCGTCTTGTACTCCTTATTTACAGAAAGAGGGGAGTTTGAAACTTACAAACGAAGGGATTGAATATATATACCTTAACGTAACTGCGTTAGGCTACGTTTATGGCGTAAAGGGACCTCCACGGGTAATAGGGTTTTTATCCGTAGGGAGAGGGTAAGGTTTATAACCTTAGGAGCCCCCCGCTTTTCCCCCGAGCTAGGGAAGGGGGAGGGAGAGGAGGGGGAGGAAAAGGTTTGAGCGGCGGCGATGGGGAGAGGCGAGGCGGCGGCTAGGCTGGGCAGCGTGGCGGCGGCGGGACTGAGCGGCGTGACGGTGGTAGCGGTAAGGCTTGGCGGCGTGGCGGCGAGCGGAGAGATAGGGGCTGGCGGTGTGGCGGCAATAGAGGAGATATCGCCCGAGGAGGGCGGGTTGCTACTATTGGTGATGGTGGTGGAGGTTGCAGTAGCAGTAGCAGTAGCGGTAGTAGCGGTGGCGGCGGCGGCGCGCCGCCGCTTACGCGTTAGACGGCGTCTTACAGTTTGATTCTCACGCGTTATCTAAATAAAATAAAGATTTTTTATGGATATTGATTAAATAATTTACTTATCAAGGCGGTTTGTTTTAGTTAAGGGAAATAAAATAAGATAGGGATATGATTTAGTTTACTGAAAGGGAATAAAGGTTAAATCAAACTAGTGACTTGTATTTATATAGATGACACGCTTTTAAATGAAAAAAAAAGAGGTTTTACTTAGGCCGATAGCAATGTATCTTTTTATACTAACCCAATAAGTATTTACGTAATCACTTTTACGTAAATATCTTTATGTAATGAACTCTTGTGACATCGGCGTAATTACTCTTATTAACTACAAAAATGACGTTATTACTAACTACATCGTTCCTATTTAACTATGCAAACCAAATCCGAATTGTAATTATTACCTTAGATAGACTTTACTAATTTTAGTCGAACTTATTAATTTGGACCTTTTACAATTAATAAGGCAATTACACTATTATTAAGGAAATTGCTAATTTGAACCTTTTACGATTAATACGGAAATAATACTATTACTACGGAAACCGCTAATTTGGATTTATTACAATTAATATTATAAACAATACTATGACTATAGGTTATAGGTATGGAGTATATAAGGATGAAAGAAAAAAAGGATTGCCTATATAGATATTCTAACATACCCTTATAAAGGATATATATAGGTTAAGTAAAAGTATACTACATTACAAGATACACTCCTACAAGGTTGTAATGATCACACTAAATACCCGTGAGTAAATAGAAGGTGTCAGGGGGTTTATGTTAGCAGTAAGGTAGCAGAGGTAACAAAGGTGCAATATCAAGAAGATGTTTGTTCGTGCTGTAGAATGATCACTAGCCGTTAGGCTATTCAGGTGTGTAGACTGAATACTTAGATTGACAACTGAAGAGCTATGAAGGAAATACTATCTATGTGGTGCTGACCGTGTCCTTATATCTTATGGCCTTCATACCATCTTCAGTACTGGCTCACTGCTGCTCAGTGCCGCTCATCGGTACTCACTGAGGCTCACCGATGCTCACTGAGGCTCAGTGAGCACTTGTGATCTAGATAACCCTAACCCTGGAGGATTGCCTAGTCTGGTGCTGACAAAGAGATGTTCCCCACCTGATGTGTTGGACTTCAGACTCTCGGTAGCTCAGCTGCATGCTAGCCTGTTTCCTGACCCGACAACGTGCTTGGGTCATAAAAAAGGTGTACGGTAACGTGTCATGTTACAGGCTGCACTTTTACAAGGCGTAAAGTGCATTATGTATAGATCGGTTTGGAATACCTATTCCAAACCGACGGCAAGCATAGATCGATCTAAAATGGGTATTCTAGACCGATGGCAATGCGTGGATCGGTCTAAAAAAAGTATTTCAAAGTGATACGCTTTGAGTGGAGGGCTTATAAGCCCTCACCTGTGGCGTACACCTCTGGATGCTCCTTCTTGAATAATCATCATCTTTTATACTACAACTAATAACCTAACAATTACTCTTCTGAAAACCTTATTTCACGTGAATACTAAGGCTTGAAACCTTACCGACAGGTTTTCTAGTAACTTTTACTCCGACTTATTATAAACATTTTACTTAATTCATATATAATAAATACTGTTTCGCTCTATTTTCATAACGAAAATATTTTAAGTTTCTAATTTTTCGTATATACCCTTGCTTACAACATCCGCGACGAGAACTGGTTCTATGCGAATATCGGATGAAACCTACAAGAAGGGGTCCGTAACCGTACGTTTAACCAACTTCACGTAAAATATAAAGTACTCTTCAAAAATATCCAAAATAACGTTTAACGGGTTCGAAACGTCAACAACCCAGTATTAATTATATAACTAGTCGAGTTTTTTCTCAGGTGATAAGTTTGAATATTACGTAAATTGAATTAATCCTAGTCGCCTACTTTATATAGTTTTATCAAGAATCGGTAACAATTCTTCGTTCTTCTTATTTATTATTAAATATATATTATAATCGACTAAACTAACTTTATATTCTTGCGTAAGTATATTCAAAACATAAAGTCTCGCTTCGCGAAATTAGTTGACGACTTTATATTTCTATTCATATTAGGGATAAAGAATATTCAATGCACATTAACTAATTTGTTTATATTATGCCGATTAACAATTGACTTTCAATTATTTCATATAAATCAATAAACGGGGAGATATAATATCCGTTGGAATAGCAGTTCAATGCAGTACAGCCAAGTCAACTTTACTTGTAGTAAAGTTTATTATATGTACTGCAAGCTGACTATAGTTTATGGGACTCTACTACAAGTGCAGTGCAATAGGTACTCACTTCAAAGTAGGGCGTAGGCCAAAGCGTTTAGCTATACAAATTAGAATTTAGATTAGCTAGCAGTCTACCAAACTTAGAACTTACAACTCAGACTTTCCAACATCAATGTAGCACCAGTTACTTCGACTACAGTTATTCGAATCAACTACGTTACAACGATAAAAGCTTACTAACAATATTTAATTTAATTACGAAGAGGTGACAATAATCCATTAATTCTTTTAAATCTTTTAATTTATTTATTTAGTATAGTTGTCCATTTACGGATAATATACAGTGAATTTTTTTTATTTAACTTTTAACAAAAAACATGAAGTCTTTTAAAATATAACTATTCAATTCGAACCGAGATTAATAATAATGAAAGCCTTAAATCCATAAAATAGCTGCTATATATCCAGAAAACTCTCCGTATACGCCTCGGTAGCTATAAACTATATAACCTTTAATGAAACGAATTAAAATAATAGGTTTGTAAAAACTAATATTTATTAAAAGTAGTTATCGGTTACTATTAATTCGATCATAAAGTTCATAAAAATGTAGGACTAATAATTATTTAGGATAAAAAAGGGTTAAAAAAAACTTTATTATAAAGTATAACGAAGTTTCATACCGTTACATCACGTATATGTGTAACATAAATATCGAATATACACGATTCTCACTTTTCAATAATAACCACGTTGAAATATTCAAAAGGAAACATTTTTAACAAAATAATATATAATAGGAGAATCGTAAATTTATTATAAAATCTTCGTGATTATCAGTTTCCAATTCGGCAGTAATAAGTGACCATAACAAAATAATGTAGCCCCTAAGTCGATATTGTAATTTGTAACTTATATTAAATATCCCTTTTTGAACAGAAAATGTTTAGCAACTTTGGCAATCAATAATAAGCGAATCATATGTAATGGGTTATTTGTAATATTTTGGTCTTATATTTTCGCAAAGACGCTAGGCCTAAAAATAAAGTATTCGTCTTGTATTAACAAAATAGGTGGTTTTAACTCGAGCCGGGTTAAAAATGGTGCCATAGCAGTCGACGCTACAATATCCCCTGGCGTTGTTCAAATCAGCGGCATAAACTCGGGCCGGGCCCAGGGTAACTCCGTTACCACTAACGCCTTAAAATCCTCCAACCTATCCTCAAAATAAATATCTTTATGGTTTAAGAAACAAATTTGGCTTTTAATAAATTTATTCATATTTACTATTATTATATACGTTTTTGTGATATATAAGTTTATTACGATTACATTTTACATAATTATAAAAATTGGATAAAAAACTCGTATATAGCGTTCTTTAACTTCGAGATTATTTTATAGTCTAAAGGTTAATATATCTGGGGAAGCGTTTTGGGTTGCGGGCTGATAACGTAAATAATATTGAAAAAGCGAAAAAACTTTAACCTATCAAACATAACATTCCGGAATTAAACGTAATAAAGAGAAATACTTTATTTTTATGATCCGTTAAAATAGTCAACGGGTTATGGATATTACGTAATTATAATAGTTACCCTTTAAACAGTATCTAACTGCGAAAATCTCCTTATTATAAATGGTGTAATTACGTTCCGCGTTTGTTAATCGTACGAAATAATATGACACCGGCTTTAAAATACTATTTTCATCTTTTTATAATAGGTAAAATTTCAAATCTATCTCTAAACAATTGGTTTTTATCATCATTAGCTGATTTAAATCATACTATATCAAAATTAAAGCCGTAACAAATGTGTTTAATACTTCTTGTTTCAGAAARGTAGTCTAGAAGTCTAAGTAAACACACATATTAGTAATTGAATAATTTTAATAAATTGCCGTGGGTGATTGAATGTTTAAAATACAAATTCCTCTAGATTTATTTAAATTTACCTAATTACCTTTTTTATAAGTCGAATGAGATAAGTAGTTTGGTCATATAAATTACCAATAAAGTTTCGATAAAATTAAGCAAACCCTAAAAAACTTCGAACCTTTCATATAGTATACAAATACTTTTATTCGCGAATAACCCGAACTTTTTCAGGGTCGACCCGATTATCTACGCTGATCATTAACATAAACCTAAAGTATTTTACTTTCCTAATTACGAAGTCGAATTTCTTTAGGTCCAAGTTTAACTCAGTATCGTCAAGTCGTTTTGGAACTACACGAACTTTCGTTATATAATTCTATTTAATATCGAAAAAAAATAGGAATTCGTTCGACTAAACCGCAATGAAATGATCAAACATATTTTCTTTCATATAATTAATATTCATTTAAAACGTTATAAACGTTTGAGCTAACCTAAAAGGGGTAATTAATTACTTGAATAAACTGAAAAGTATACGAAAAGCTGTTAATTCCTTTTATCCGCGTATAACCCAAATATAGTGAAAGTGTTATAGGTTAGTGCCTGGCTAATATTACCAGGGATCCAATCTTGATAGTTCTATACGCTCTTACGATGCTCTAAAACAGAAAGGAAACCGCATGAAGATACGTCTCTATTATAACCCAAGGACCAACTACAGACCATAGAATAGGCCAGCGGCCAAAAGCTTGATGTTCAACACATCAAGCAGGGATATCTCTTATGTAAGAACCCAGGGTTAGGGTTGGGACCGCAAGGACCAAAGAGCGGTCCAGTCGATACTATATAGGACCGTAGGAAGCGACCAGCGACTTTAGCGGTCTAGTACTGAAGATGGTATGAAGGCTATAGGATATAAGAACACGGCCATCACCACATAGATAGTATTTCCTTCTTAGCTCTTCAGTTTTCAATCTAAGTATTCAGTCTATACACCTGAATAGCCTAACAGCTAGTGATTATTCTACAGCACGAACAAACATATTTTTGATATTGTACCTTTGTTACCTCTGCTACCTTACTACTAACATAAACCCTCTGACACTTTCTATTTACTCACGGGTATTTAGTGTGATCATTATAGCCTCCTCACGTTACATAATCAAGGGTTACACCATCTTAGATCTATAGCAACTCCCTAGCAGAAACTTATCCTTTCTCTTTTTATCGAGGTTTATAGACAAAATCCGATTACTTTAAACGACAGCTCCGGCCTTAATCATTTTATATATAAATCTCGATTTTTCCTCGACGGTATCTTAGCTATTTATTAATGGTTATAACCTAAGGCTATATTATTATTTTCCGACCTATCGAATCCAAACCCTTAGGGTTTGGAGTAGTTCCTTGATGCGCGCGTTAGAGAGCATCTTTAAAACGCCTTAACGGCTTAACATAAATATTCTACGGCTTAATACGAACGTTTTACTAAGGCCTTATCTGTGAAATTTATCTAACAGGATTAAGTCGTTCGAAAATATACATTATACTTAGAATAACGAAAAACCGACACACTAAATGCGTTGACGAATATAATCAGATAACTTGAAATTATCAGCACGTTTACTTTTTTTGGATAGCTTCCTTTTTAGAAAGTTTCCCCTACGTACGATACAAACGACGTTGCCACTATATCGCTTCCTACAGGAGACCGCGTTAATTTCCTAAACGACGAAAACTCGAATTCGTTTAACTTCGATTACGATGTTAACGCCCCTTTTAACGAGTGTTAACAACCTAAACGCAAACTTTTTATTTAACCGGTTGAATTTTCTGGTATTAAGCTATGATTTCCGGTATAAAAGCTACGATAATAGGTAAATTATATCAAAATCGGAAGTTTATCTGTATTAAAAAGGATTACTTTTACATTATTTTTAATAATTCAAAACATCTGAAAGAAATATTATAAAAATTATTATATTAGCAAAGGCGATGGCGGTATTAGCAACCCTAACGCCTTTATAACTATATTCCGCATTTACTATTACGACTTCAACGCGGTTAGAATAACTATAGTTCAGTTTACTAATATCAAACGAAGAGCTCGTAAACGATTTTACGTTTTATTTAACGTTTAGGGGGCTTTTCTCGCGAAAGTTGACGGCATGACCTGGAAATCAGTCGCTAAGCTCATTATCTTAAAGGAAGCTATTAATAATATATTCTCTAATATATTATTCCCCTTCAACATATTCGTGAATTATAATGAATAGGTTTCCCGCGCCTAACTTATTAACGGACGCCTTTATAATTTCCGTACTTATTACAGCGGTATTGATATTATTATCATTTGGAGCGTTTTATGTAGTGGAAAGAATAGTGGCGGCGCGTCCGTTCGAGATAGTTAAAACGATATTATTATAATTGGCGTAAATACATTTTGAGACGCTCCTAAGCGGCGCATCACCTAGGTTAACTATTCGGAACTTTCTCGCCGTAAGGACTTTGGGCTATATTTGCGTTACAATACGGATAGCTACCGTATCCATACTTGCCTGTGGGATCCGGCGTAATGCCTAAGCGGCTTTAACCTCAAAGCCTTTCTAAAATTTTATTTTAGTAAAAAATATTAGAACAAATAAAAAGGGAAAAAAGTAACTTTTATACATGGTCGTATATAAGTATTGGCAAAATTTTGATACGATTCGATAATTTTGTTTTAGCTTTTAAATATTTTTTCGTTTATAATAAATTTACTTTCACATTCCATTCGTTCTATTTACATTTTAATTAACATAGGTTATAAATACTATAACTTTATGAATTAATAGCTTATCGATCGCTTAAAATCACCGCACTTTTCTATTTTACTACAATGACTTGCGAAGCTACGTATTACCTACCCGGTTTTCCCTTACAACTTATTTCCTTAATGATCTTTTTAAATATTTAATTTAATAAATACCGTCACCGGATATAAACTTATATCGTCTCTTCCTTATAATATGACGTTATTTAAGGTAAATTTTAAATAAAATATCAATAATTTCCTTACGATATTTCGAAATATATATTACTTTTAGGGTAAACTAGTAACCATCGCGTTTAGGAACAGGGATTCTCGCCCGTTTTAAAAACACTAAAAGGGATCGGCGCCATTATATTCTATGCTATTTTACGAAAGGCCCGTAAAAACCGAGCCGTTATTACGCGGTTCGCCGCCGTCTCCCTCGAAGATATTATTAAAATATTCGCCTCAAAACCGCTCGTCTCCATTCATTACAAACTTCACGCTGACCTCAAGGAATTCACCCCCTTCTTCGATAAATCCCTTTGCGATAAGCTTCCATCTTACCGCTCCAAAAAAAAATACGAAATCGTTTTTCGTACCGGTAACTAAGGCTAACCCTTAAAAGTTTCGTAAGGCCTTTTATATAGCATGTTGTATAAGGAGTTCCTTATATTATGTAAAGCGTTAACCGAATTATTCAATTAAGGCTATATTCGAATAATTAATTTCCTAATGGGCACCCCCGTATTCTTCGTTAAAAAACCCGGAGGTGGGTTATGTTTTTGTATCGGCTTCCATCGGCTTAATATTATTACGAAAGCAGATCGTTACTGGTTTCTTTTTATGAAGAAGACGTTCGCAAATTTTTTAAAAGTTAAGTAATTTACTAAGTCAAATGTTAAAGCTGTTTTTTACAAGCTTTTCATTAAAATAAAAACGAATGGAAAACTATATTTTATATACGTTTCGAACTTTTTAAATAACCTATTACTTTTTTCGGCTTTTTGAATGCTCTTATTTCCTTTTAACGGTATATTAATAATTCGTTGTACCCTTTCCTAAATGTTTTTTACTTTTTTACCTAGACGATATATTCATTTACTTTAACTACACCTTTAATAACTATATAATTAAGGTTAAACAAATTTTTAACCTGTTAAATGTCGCGAAACTTAACCTAGACATTTTTAAATATGAATTCAGCGTTTAAAGGATTAAATACTCAAAATTCGTTATTAAAGTTAACGTTAGCGTACATATAAACTCAGAAACACTACGCGTTATTCGAGAATAAACGGCTTTTACATCGGTTTTAAAAGTACGAGTGTTTTTGGATTTACGAACTTTTACCGACATTTTATCTGTAAATATTCGACGATTATTAAACTACTAATTTGACTAACCCTTAAAAGCATTTTATTTAGTTAAGAGGCTGAAAAAGAAGCTGTTTTCGAACGGCTTAAGTTTGACTTTTTTTAAAATCTATATTCGTCTAATAGAATCCTAATCACAACACCTTTTTGGAAGCCGACTATTTTGGTTGGGCTTTGAGAGACTGTTTTCTTTAACGTAAAGACCACAGTAATCTACGCTTAATAATGTATTATTCACGTCGTTTATCTCCCGTCGAATACAACTACAAAATTCACAATAAGGAGTTGCTTAGGATTATAAGTTATTTAAAAACATGAAACGCAAAGCTTCTAGGTACAATACGCCCGTTTACGATTTTGAAAAACTATTAAAAAAAATACTTTATAACTATATTTCAACAACAAGTATATTGGTTTAAACTCTTTTTATAATTCCGTTTTCTGTCAATTTCCAATAAAACGGCAAACTATACGCGATCCGATACGTTATTACGGTGAGACCAAAATATTTTTAAAAGCCTTTCTAATTCACGTCCTTTAGGTCGAAAACTCCAATTATTACGTTTTAAATAGTCCGCTTCCGAACCGCTTCCACATATATATATCTTCCGGTGAACTGTCGCCGGCGAATTCATTTTGGAGAGCCGTAAAACTTTTACCAACACCGACCTTTAAAGCTATTTAAACGCTATTATTATACGCGATATTAATTACATCCAACTGGTACGCGTGATACGTATAGGCGACCGATATTTTTTTAACGAATATCTGTACCGACGACGATCATACGTTAAAGGTTTCGATATCAAAATATTTAATAAACGACGATAAGGTTTCGCGGTTTCGCGACCATATTTAGGTACTTATTTATAAGCCGCTTATTACTGCATTAATTAAAATTACCTATAATTTACTTTTTACTAGAACACCCGAGCTGCGACGTTATTATTACTATTTTTTCCAAAACGTAGCTTAAACCCGGCTTATACCATGCGATTCGCCGTTTTTATCGTAACTGAGACGTTTATAGGCATATAACCTATTATAAATACCGGTGAAAAAGACTTTTTAAACCCTTCCCGATTTTCAAACAATTTTCAAAGGAGCTTTTTATCAACTTTATAGTTAACTTACCCTAGAAACGTATTAGCGACTTACGTTACCTTATAATTATTATAAACCGCCTAATTAAAGTCGTTACTCTCGAAGTAATAACTACTATAAATGTAGAAACTTGTATGGAGCGATTTTTAAGTTATTATTAGCGATTTTATAGGTTTTGCCGTACGTTTATTGATAACCGTAGTTTAAATTGGATTAGTAGGTTTTAAAAACTACATTACAACTTAACCAAAGTAAAGTAACGTTTAAAAACTGTCTTTTACCCCAAAACCGACGGTATAACCAAACGCGTAAATTAAAAAGTTCTAATATATTAAGGTTTTTTCGTTATTTACACCTAATTCAATTAAAGCCGTTTATTATATAACTATTAATTGGCGTTAAATAATAAAGATATAGCTACTATTAGTATTGACACATTTTTTATAGTTTACGACTATTACGTCGATTTTATATAACCGGTACAATACTTTTTTGTCGTGGTTATAATATTATACACGAAAGCTAAAAACTTTGTTTAACGTATCTACAAAGCTACGAAATTACTATAAATCGTAATAAAGGCTACGTAATATCGTATGAAGGAAACCACTAATTAGAGGCGCTCCATCTTAAATTGTTTTTGAGTTAGTGACGACGTTAAACTTTTTTTTAAAAAAAATACAAGCTAAACGAATTTTCCAAAAAAAATCAGTTGGTTTTACGATAAATACTGAGTAACGCGTGAAATCGGTTTTCATATTATTAAACTCGACGTACCGGATGAGAAATATCCTCGATTTTATATGGATTAACTCGTATAAACCGTTTTAAATCCGTTCCTAATCTAGTAAACTCAAGACTTCCAACTGTAAGCCGTAAATATTATCGACGACGATGGCGAAACGAAACCGAAATACAACGTCGAGAGTATATTAGAAACCCTTAATAAACCTCAAATCGGACGTACTAGACTTTATAACCTACCGGAAGGACAGGTTTTAATTAAGTAGGTGGGTTATATACACTTAGCGTAAAAGCCGCCTTTCGTTTTTTTAATACCATGGCATTTAATACCTTTAAATCGCGTTACAAATTGATTAAATATAAAGATAAGCCCTTACGTCAAGCCCGCAAACAGGCTTAAAATTTATACTTTATTTTACGAAATGGAGCAGCATATAAGCTGCTAATAAGCGGATAATAAACAAACGTATTAATATTAATAAAAACGGGAAACTAAACAATGACGATGAAGCCTACTTAAATATGTTTTTAAACTCCTGGTCTGATTCCTTAACCGACAGTTTTTTACATATTCTAACTAATTTACTTAACTTGACGGTTAGGCGACCTAATTTAGCATTAATATGTTCCAAGACCTTAATAAGCTTTTATATCGTTTTTAATAGCGTTTACTAACCGCTTATTAACCGCGTTATCTACGTTTTCACCTTGTTACGAGGAATTTACTTAAGTATTACGTTTTTTATTTATCAGCTATACAGCTTGTAGGTCATCGGAGTATACAAGGGTGGCGGAAATAAAACCCGCCCTGCTCCGGGTATCCACTTTCTGTTACATAGTACAACGTACCTTTATAGCCATTTTCGCAACGACTACCTAAGTTTATACGTTTTTTAGCCGCTTGTTAACACTTATGAAACAACTTACGGAAACTTGAACTTACCCCGGTCCTGAAAATTAAACGCCAAGCACGCCTCGAATAACTCCTTCACAACCTTATTCATGTTAGGATTCGGGTTTAGAGGCGTACAGGAATAGCTAGAACTACATCCTGTAGCCCCAATAAATCAAAAACAACACCGAGTATCGATATTTAACCGCTTATTAATAGCTTGCTTACGGCTATCTAGATTATTTACCTTTAGTTTCCTAATAAAATTTCCTCAGGTTATACGCCATCCTATAAACGTATTCGAAATACGTTTCCTTTCAGGTTCTGTTAGGATACATATTAATAACCTGTAGGGCAGAAGACTTTATACTTGTTAATAGGGACTAAGTAGCTTTAAAACCAGCAACTTATATCTTTAATATCCCTGTCAACCTTAGTGGCTAGTTGGGGACTTATTGTAAAGGACCATAAAGCGGGTGTAAAAATAAACTTATTGTATTAATTCGACGTTGCAGTATTAATAGCGAAAAAAGGCTGTAATATTAGTATTATACTAAAGGTTAAAGGATTAATAACAATGGTTAAGAGGGTTATAATACCTAATAATATACGAAAGGTTAAAAGTTAAAAGTTAAAGGAAAAAGAAAGCTTTTGTTTTAAAACTAGAGT
>JASMMZ010000011.1:2855669-2878132 GCA_038502455.1 Anisogramma anomala | reverse complement strand
AACATTACAGCCTAATACGGCCTAACACCTTCCAAATAACACCATGACGTTTTAAAAGGCGCGTTTACCTTTCTTCGTACTTGTTTCACCACATACAAAAAAAAGGGGGGGAGGAAGGGGTAGATTTAGAGGTGATGTTATAGGTTAATGCCTAGCTAGTATTACCAGATATCCAACCCTAGTAGTTTTACACGATTTTACTATGTTCTGAAGTAGGGAGTAAACCGTATGGGGACACGCTTCCACACGTCACGTGACCGGGGGTTATACTATCTTAGCTATATAGCAGCTCCCTAACATAGACTTCTCCTTTCTCTCTTTATCGAGGTTTATAGACAAAATCCGACCACCTTGAGCGACAGCTCCGGCCTCAGTCCCTTTACAGAAAGGCCACTTAAATATCTAATTTTGTTAATTATGTTAATTTCGATAATACGCGTAAGGTTTCCTAAATTGAAAATATTGAAAACCGATTTTATTCAATAATTTCATTTGAATTTCATTAATCTATAAAAAACTGGTATCTTCCCCCAGACTTAAAAATTAATTATATCGGCGTCATAGCTGATAAAAAACCTACGTGAACCCAATACTTATTTATTGATTTGGTAACTAAACATCGAAGTTTAAAAAGTATATTTCGTGATATTAGGCACAAAAATCCATATAATTTATGCGCCAAAAATATATTTTCGTTCGGTTTAATGTATATATAATAATTGAACTTTCTATGGTACAGAGGTAAGGCTGTTATTTTTTCCTTATCAAGTAGGTTGCGGAACTCCATTCGTTCTAGTAAAAGACGTAACCAATCCTCTTCCTCTTTTACAGTAGTTGGCGCCGTCAATTATAAAATCTGCATTATCTTAAGAAATTTTATAACGAAAACTTACCACGATTAATCATACATACGTTATACTGTCCGTTAAAATCGGGTTAATAAAGTAATAAAAACCGATTTTATAATACCTTAAATATATCCCAACCTAAAACGTATTAAGTGTTAGAATAGTATTATATGCAGTGCAGCAGGTTAAATTTATTTATAGTAAAGTTTACCGTACTACAAGTGTATTGCTTTGTGCGAACTAACCGCATTAAGTGTGAGTTGAGTGCAGTACACTGCACTTCACCCTAGGGCACGGGCCAAGCAATTGACTATACAAATTATAGTGCAGACCAGCTAGCAGTCTGCCAAACCTAGAACAATACATCCACCACTTGACCAATGAAATACTACTGTTACTTCGACCAATCGAATCGAAAACATTGTAACGATCTAAAGACCTGCGAATACTAATTAGTGTTTATTAGGTTAAGCACAGATTGGCTAGGTAGAAAAAAAAGTTACTTTCCAGTTGTTATACTTTACATTAACGTTAGGGTAGAGGAAAGATTTTTGTGAAGGGCCTTTACTACTGTGTAATTTCTAGAATAGTACATAAAGAAGATCTTTAGACTGTATAGTTTCTACGGCAGACTAAAAGTAGTGACGGTATCGCTATTTAAAACACCAAGAAATATTTATTGATCCTTTTTAAAGACGTTGAGATTAACTATCAAAAGTCTTAAAGTTCGGTAAGTTAACAAACAGCTAGGTTAGTACTACTACGGCTGTTACTATTGCAAAAACGACCAAGTCTCACGGCCTATAACAAATAACTTTCGCCTTTTACCACTAATAACTATTATGGTTCGACCTACGATAGTAAGCTAAGTAGTTTTCAAATAGAGTTTACTATTGAGATGTAGCGGAAGACTAGAGGAAGCTACCGTGGCCCATTGTGTAAGACCTAAGAGTCTAGCCAGTGCCCAGTCCGTCACGTGCCCTCACACGTGCCGTATACAGACCGCGCTGGGTTGTAATGACTATACTAAATACCCGTGAGTAAGTAGAAGGTGTCAGAGGGTTTATGTTAGCAGTAAGGTAGCAGAGGTAACAAAGGTGCAATATCAGAAGATTTTTGTTCGTGCTGTAGAATAATCATTAGCCGTTAGGCTATTCAAGTGTGTAGACTGAATACTTAGATTGACAACTGAAGAGCTATGAAGGAAATACTATCTATGTGGTGATGGCCGTGTCCTTATATTCTATAGCCTTCATACCATCTTCAGTACTGAGGCTCTCGGTAGCTCAGCTGCATGCTGGCCTGTTTCCTGACCCGCCAACGTGCTTGGGTCATAACACGGGTTCGTGTCCGAACCGAATCCAGACCGGGTACTATACATTCCGTTACTTGTATAGTCATGTAACCTATAAACTTAATAGCCAATAGCCTAAGTCCATAATACGCTTCCCTTTTCTCAAATATGGCAAGGGCCGTGGCGTCCCGATAATTAAACGTAGGGTACGGGCGTCGCTCACCCAATATACGGGCCGAGTCCAGATCAGTGATATGGTGTCTAACGCGCCGAATAATGTACCAGCCGGTTTAACCTTATGCCCCCGGAACCTTATAACATGCCCCCTTACCTTCCTGTATAACGCATCCTTCCTACCACCGGTACCGTATAACGCGTCCCTTTAACGTGCCGTATAACGCATCGGCTGGTTTAACCCTAGGATACTGGCGCCCCTTAACTTACCGTATAACGTATCGCTTTTACCGTCAGTACCATATAATATACCCCTTTACCATACCGCGTAACACGTAACCCCTGTCGAATCCAGTCCGTCCGTATTTATAAATACAAACTTTAATGCAACCCTTAAAACTTCTCTCATTTATTTTATATATTATCGACCTCCCTTCATTATTTCCCGCTTTGTCGTAATTTTTCTATAATAGTGTTTTAACTATACTTTTCGTATCCAAACCGTTAATTGCCCATTAATATTCTGTAATCCCTCCGTTTTTTATCGTCTTTATTATCAATATTTATAACGGGTTTAGCTTGGGCTATACCGTCGTAAACGTACTTGGTAAAAACAAATAGCTAACTCGTAAAATATATTACCCTGTTATAACAAATACTTTGTCGTTAATTACATTCTATAACCTTTTAGAGTTATAAATAACTTATTTGTTTTTAGTAATAACGAGGATGATAGCGAGCTCCCCATCCCATAGGTGAAAAACGCCTGTATATCTTATATTAATCGCCTTTTTAATTCGGGAGTTCCTTTTATTTACGTATAAGTCTATCGTATATAACGTTATTGTATGTACCGGAAAGTATATAATGAAATGAGTTTACAAATTAAACTTGTGAAAAACCTAACCGCGATCAAAACCCTTTTTGTAATATATTTAGGAAATAAATTTACTTACGGCCTCGCCCGGTTTAAGCGCCCTTTTATGCTAATTGATTGCTACTACTAAAGACGGTGGCTACGTTTTGTCTCTTATTCGTAAAATATAAGGAAATATCCCGGATTACTAGCCCTTTTTACACCCGCCTTTTTAAATTAATTAATTAATTTATTAGGCTTCGAAATATTACTTTAGTATAAGGAGTCCTTACTATACCAACCGTATAAGTTATTGTCCCTTTCGCCATACGTTCCTGTCGCCTTTTCTTTTCGGGTCCGCTTTTCCACAAAACTCTTTCGTTACCTTTTACGATTTCGCCTATCTATCGTAACAAAACTCTTTCAACTAACCGTATATTAGCGCGTAACGTTTTTACGCCGGCCCCTTCAACGCCCGTCGTATACTTTTCTGTAAAACTAGCCTAAATAGTTAAAATAATATAACTATATGAATTATATCCCTTGTAACTAATATAGGCTACGGCTTATAAAGTATAACGAATAATACTCAAGACTTCACCATATAAGCCTTATTTTTATTCGTTTTCCATTTTCTAAAATTAGTTAAAAGCGAGTTGATCGGGTTAATCGAGAATAGGCGAAAGATAGTACCTGAACCGACCGCGTCGTCCGATCTTAAACTAATATATTGTAATCTTTCGTAACCCGTTTAAAGGGTCGCTTTTTCTGTCCCACCTTCCGTTCCACCCCTCACTAACCGTTATCGTTAGCCTTCTTTAACACTTTCCCTTTCCAATGCTATCCGCTATCTTCGGCGTCGCCCCATGCTTACCCCGCCTTTTACCAACCCCCTTTGTCGGCGTCTACTAACACCCGCCACACCTTTCGCCGTTTTCTCCTACCGGCTTCTCCCATATTCGAAGCTAATTATAATAGGGCCCTTAACGTTAATAACTCTATTACTTATTAAACCATAATAATAATAATAATAACGAATAGGTGAATATTTGGTAAATCGTAGTAAAAATCGTTTCATAATCAGATATTTATCCGAAAAAGTCGAGTAATACATATCTGGTCTTACTTCTCGTATTATAATAGAATAACAATGAATTATTTCCTATTTTTGTAAATATTATGCTATTTTCAAACTATAGGCGATTCGTCCTGTATAAAATCTATAATATATATTTAACGTTAACGTCAACATTCCGAGTTATAATAAATCGGTATATCCCCTTATTCCACCTCGAATTCATTCAAAGCTATAATATATAAATAGTTTTTTAATTACTTTTACTCTGGCCTATTCAGATTTTCAATTTAATTAATATAAAGCGAATCTTGCCCCGTGCCGTTTTTACCGTAAGAATTTCTTAAATTTTAAATTCCTCGTATATACATTTCTTTATATCATTAACGATAAAAATTGGTCCCGGGTAAATATGGGATGAAAATTATAAAAAAAGGGTTCGTAACCACCCGTTTAACTGAATTTATTTATAATACAGGGTATTTATTAAAAATATCTAAAATAATATGAAACGGGCTTAAAATGTCGACGATCCGATACTAATTATAAAGTTAATTGTTTTTTTACGCGGGCGATTAATTTTTGCGGTATGAAAACCAAACCAAATTCAATACCCTACCATATACCTCTTCGCTAAGCGTTGTCGAAGGTTCGTCCCCGTTTTAATTTATTCTTAAATATATATTAATACCGCCTCAACTAACTTTACACTCTTACGTAAATATATTAAAAACGTACCGATTTGTCCCGCCGAATTGATTAATGGCTTAGTATCATTATTTACCTTCAAAATAGGTAATATTTATACCTATTTGATAAACAGTTTACGTTAAACTTAATAACCGTCAACTTCCGGTTATTTAATATAAATTAATAAGCGGGTAAATATAAGGCCTAACTATATTAGGAAAAGGTTACGACGATACGTAAATACGTTAAAAAAATTTAATTTATATATTTAATACCGTTTCTGTTTGTAGGTGGTACGCGATAAACAAAAATTATTTCATTTATATTAAAAAATATAAGGTAGTTTAAATTACGTGTACTCAATCTAACCGCTGTTATTAGTAATAAAAGTCAGAAATACATGAAATCTCTATTATATATCCCGAAATAGTTCCGTATACTTATCGACAGTTTATAAACCATATAGGCTCCAGTTGGACAAACTTAGAAAACCAGTCCGTAATAACTTATAAATATCGAAAGTCGCGATTAATAATTAGTAAATCGATTATAAAGTCGACGAAAATATATATTTAATATTAATTGAAAATAGGAAAGGTTTAAAGGAGGCCATATCGCAAGGTATAACGAGGTTTCATGCTATTAAATTACGTATATGTTCGATATAGTCGTCGAATATTTACAACCAATATTTTTTTTTTTGGAATAATAATTCCGTTAAAAAACTCAAAACAAAATATTTTTACCCGGATAGCTTATATTAAGTAAATTGTAAGTTTATTATAAGAATTTGTCGTTAATAAATCCCAATTTAACAACTGTAATCGGTTATGGTAACATGACGTGATCCGCTGATTAATTTCATAATCCGTAATCTATACCGATTATTTTACCTTAGCTGGGAAACTCTTAACACTTTCGAAACCCGTCAATAGGTAAATCTTATATAGCGGGTCGTTCGTTACTTTTTAATCTTATAATTCTGTTAAGGTACTCAAGTTGAAAATAAGGCAATTACTCAACGTTAACAAAGTTAACGGGTTTAACGCAAGTCGGGTTCGCGGCGTTATTAACAACTTCAATGTATTAGAATCCCCTGGCGTTGTTTTAAATAACGACTCAGGCCCGGGCCGAGTCCGGAGCGATCCTACCCGCGTAGACCTTTCGAAAACCTTCGATTCGCTCATAAGGAATATATCGTCGTAATCTAATAACAAAACTTCCGTTTTTACAAATTTATCCATATAGCTTACTGTAATAAACATTTTTATAACATATAAGCTTATTATTACCATGTTTAATATATTAATGGAAATTTGTTTAAAAACCTGCGGCCGGCTCTTCTTAACTTTGGGCCAATTTTATAATTTGCGGGTTAATACATCCGGATAGGCACCCTAAGTTACGAGCCTATACCGTAGGTAACATCGGAAAAGCGTAAGAACTTTAGCTGATCTAGCCTGGTGTTTCGAAATTAAGTGTGGTGAAAAAATATTTTAATTATTTATAATCCGTCAGGATCGTAAACGGGGTACGGACGTTATTTAGCTTCAAAAACTACGCTTTTGAATAAGATACCATCGCGAAAATTTTGCTGTCGTAAATAATATAATTAGGTTCCGCGTTTGTTAATCGTATAAAATAGTAAGCTACTAACTTTAGGATATTATCCTCATCCTATTACAATAAGTATCCTTTCAAAGTCGTTTCCTAGTAGTCGGTGTTCATTACCGTAAGCCGATTTAGGTCTTAATATGTTAAAATCGGGGCCATAATAAAGGCATTTTCGGTGTTTAAAATACGGTTTTTTTTTAAGTTTACAATTTTTTTCATTTTGTTAGAAGCATAAAATGATTGTTTCATTCGAATTAATCACTAATAAAATTTATATGAAAGTTAACAAAATCCAAAAAACTTTAAACCTTTCGAACAATACGTAGTTACTCCCATTTACGTATTACCCGGATTTTTTCGGGGTCAGCATAAATGCCTACCTTAACTATTATGATAAAACCTAGGTATTTAACCTCTTCAATTACAAAGTTACAATTTTTTAGGTTTATGTTTAGTCTTATATTATAAGAGTGTCCTAAAACCACGCGAATTTTCACTATATAATTTTAATCTATATCGGAAAAAAAGAAAAAAAGGTTGTTTAAGTAAATTATAACAAAACTATTGAAAATATTCGCTATCATATAATTAATATATTTCTAAAAATTCGTTGGCGTTTCCGCTCATTTAAAAAGAGTAATTGATTACTTAAATAGCTCTAACCGTATATAAAACGCCGTTAACTCTTTTTATTTAGGTGTAACTCGGATACAGTTAAAAACCGTTTGAATATCTAATTTCATAAACTACATCGACTTTAACAACATACGTAAGGTTTCCTTACTTAAAAGTAAAAAAAAACTATTTTACTTGATGATTTTTTTAATATCCGGTAGTTGATATAAAACCGATATTTTCCGCCCAGTTTAAAAATAAATAATACCAGCGTCGCAGCCGATTAAAAACTTATCCCAACCTAACCCTTATATATCAAATCCGTAACCTATCTTCGAATCTCGAAAAAGTTAATTTTTCAATATCGAGTATAATAGTCCTTGAAGTCGTTTTAATAAAAAAATCTTTTCGTTCGATTTAAAGTAAATATAATGGTCGAGTTTTCCCCTATATAACAGTAAAGTTATGGTTTTGTCCTTATCGAACAGGTCGTGGAATTTTGCTAATTTTGGTGAAAAACGTAACTAATACTTTTTTTCCTCAACCGTAGTCGACGTTATTGTTTACAAAATTCGCGTTCTTTCGTAAAGATTTATAACAAAAGCTAATTAAGATTTATTCTTCGTACGTTATGCTTTCCGGTACAAATATTTTGCATGAAGACCGACCCTATTATATCTCGTATGTCTCCCGACCTAAGGCGTACTATTATTGCTTCGATAATTAAGCCTCTTTAATGATAAATTACTAAACGATTACCGCCAACGTTTAAAATTTCTTGAAAGTAACGTATCTAAAACACTTTGAACAAGATATCTCGAGTTATTCCGGGAATAATATATGTTAACATCGGGTTTAACTATTTATTAATATTTATACGAAACTTAGTTATTCAGATAATACGCGTATTTCACCGCAAACCCAATATCGTACTTGAATTTCGAGGATATAATGACCTAATTTACTTAATCTTCAATCGTTATGTTAAAGCTTCGTTTACAATATAATAATAATTATAATTAAAACCGACGTAAATACTTAAAAAGTATTTGATATTGAAAAGTACAAAGATAAAGGAATCGTTCATACGTATTTTATTTAAATTGAAATCCTTCTTACCCGATTCCATAATTACGTTATAAAAGTTGTATAACCCTTAAACAAAAATATATCCAAGAATTGAGCTTCTCCTTTCGCCGTTAATAAGGAACCTTTATTCACCTCATTAACTTAAACCATATACATCTATGTTGGAGGTAATGCCAGACGAAATTCATAACCCTATTAATAGTAATCCGTTGAACTATAACGTAAGTAACGCCCCGTAACGAGTCTAATCCAACGTTCCTTTAACGTTATCTACGTTACCTTACGTCCTTAGTACTAAACGCATATCGAACGGGTTTATGAAAATAATTAGCCGTAATGTTAGAATAGCTAATAGTAATCATTACAACCCTTTAACGAAAATATTTTAAATATACAAACTCCCTTAATAATTATATCCTTATTCGGCTATTAAATTTGTATGGGTTTCGCTTATTAACGACTAAAACGTTATTTTAAGTTCAAAAAAATTAATTATTCAGCGAGCTCACGGTACTTCGTTAGGACTATAACTTAGTATACCCGGTTTACGCCTGCCGCAATGAATTTATCGCGAATACGTAAAAATACGTAAAAACGTAAGTAATTACACTTTACGGCTAAACCCCAATTTAATCCGCTCGTTTCAACTAATAATATCTAGAATTTAATAACGAATAGTATTTACAAGTTTTTATAGTTTATAAGCAATCCCTTGAATTCGATTAAAGCTTTATCCGCGCGATAAAGGTTATTAAGAATAACCTAATATAATCGAGGAATCTACCTATATTATATATACCTTCGGGTCTGCTGGCTTCGTAATACGTCGTAAAAACCTACTTAACCACCTTCGTATAATAACCCTATACGTATAAAAACGTATACCAACATTTTTTAATTTACATTTTATTTGTTTTTAATAAAAATTCGATCGTTTAACGTGTCGTCGCTTACGTAAAAGCAAATCCGTCAAATTGCGGTTAATCGTATCGTTTTTATATACCTTAAGCTGATCAAAAACTAATATAAATAGCTGTTAAGTCGTCTTTAAATTATTAAATTATAATTACGATTGAAACGAAGTCGAACTTCAAATCGATATTTGAAGTCAATTAATCCGGTTATTATAATTGTTTCATAATAAATGTTATATAACTTATAATATTTTATAAATAAGAAATATCGGGTTAAATTGGGTTTGAAGTGGTAAAAAGTATGTTTTTAAAGGTAGAGGATTAAATATTGACCAAAGTCATATACTGTTGAATAATGCTAAAGTATAACATAAAATCGTTAATATTTATTCTAGATTCGTTTACTATAAATAATATTCCTTTAAAAATAAAAATAAAATTTAATAGTATATTATAATCTAACCTACGATAATAAGTCAAATAGGTGCTAAATGAAATTTATTATTAAGGTAAAGCGGAAAATCAAAAAAGGTTACCATAGCCTATCGTGCAAAACCTAAGGGACTGGCTAGTGCCCAGCTCATCACGTGTTCTTACACGTACCATAAATGGACCGCACCCGGTCCGCGCCCGGATCGGGCCCGGACCGGATACTTGTAATAATCACACTAAATACCTGTGAGTATATAGAAGGTGTCAGAGGGTTTATGTTATCAAGAAGTTAGCAGAGGTGCTGAGTGAACAATATCGCAACCGTGCAAGTAATGATCAAAAGCCGTGAGGTTACTCAGAATATACTGAGACTAAATACTTAGATTGACAACTGAAGAGCTATGAAGGAAATGCTATCTATGTGGTGATGACCGTGTCCTTATATATCCGTGCCTTCATACCGTTTTCAGTACTGGATCACTCGGATCAGTGCTGATTCCACTGATTCTAATCACATGATTGGTTTAGCTATTTCCGCTAACAAAGAAAAGGTGTTCCCCGCCTAATGTGTTGGACTTCGGGCTCAGCTGCACACTGGCTTGCTTCCTAACCCGCTATCATGCTTGGGTTGTGACAATACTGTACATTCCGTTACGTGCACAGTCACATAACCTATAGACTCAATGTCTAATAACCTAAGTCTATAACAATAACGATCTTCGACCTTACCATTTATACTAAACCTTTGCCCCTACTTTACTCTTTTCACTACCCTAACGCTAAGTCAATTTTCAAGTTCGCTACTTTAAGCGAAAACACCAAGTCGCGCCGAAAAAAGCCACGTCGTGCGACTTTACACCAAGTCGCCAAGTTGTCAAGCCGTGAAGTTCCTACGCAACTTTACGCCAAAACACTAAGTCCCTACGCCTAAAGATTACTAAATCCTTCGTACTATTGAAACCAATACATTAAGATGATTACTGTAGGCGAACGCCTTGAAACTATTATCGACCCCACCAACAAAAAAGCAAGTAAGGCCCTCGGACACTTTTTTATCAAGCATTACAATTACAACCTCTTGGGATAGGATGTTAAAAAAGACTTTATCGAAAATCATTTTACCAATTTCGTCATCTATTATATTATTAAGTACTGTAATCCTAACGACTCCAACTACATATTTATGAGCTTTCACGAATTTTTTAATGACTAGACTATTTATATATAAACTTTAATTCAAAAATGGTTAAAAATAAAGGTTACGGAAAAATTTAAACGCTAAGAGGTTTACTTATCAATTTAGGAAAATATAGAACTAGCATACAAACTTTTTGACATAGCATAACTTGAAAAACAACCCTAAGGCCTACCGCCTAAAGGAAAGGCTATTGAAGAACCTTAATATCCTTACATGCGATCTAGGGGACCTCCCCTTTACTTTTAGCTAGGTTAAGCCTTTTTATGCGCTGGTGATAGGGAAACTGTTAACTTTCTTGACAATTTAACGCCTTTACGTAACAGCGTGGAATAGGCCATGAGCGGTGGCAGAGCGCGTGAAGTAGAGGCTACCAACGCGTCTAAAGGTATTGACGTTGGCGCTCTACACCAGTTAATTAAACAAGATTGCCATGCTTTTCAGAATCCTTAAATACCCATTCCACCTTAGCAATTCCACCGACAAGCTCTTTAAAACCCTTTTCTATTTAGGTTTGCCTATACGCGAAAGTCTATTACAGGTCTTACTATAGAACTTTACCCTTCGGGCCAAGCGACTGACAATTACCCTTAACACTGCGCCTCGAAAGATTCAAGGCTTAAATTGCCAGGAAACACCATTTAAGGTTGGGATAATTACCGTAACTTACCTCTAAGATCTATTGAGATAATTAACATTAATTCCGAATTGTTTATGGACTTCGTTAAGATTTGAAACGACGTAGAAAAGTATGACAGGAAGCCTTACAACCTTTTCAACACCAAGATAATGTTATTCCTAAATATGTACCAGTGAATAGAATTTCCCCTTTTAGGTTTTCACTTACTGTTTCCCAGAATCCTTATAGGGTACACCGAGGACTATTACCTGAATTTCCTTACTAAAGCTACCACGTTTCACGAGATTTACGATAGTATAAAGGGTCACTTCGAATACGATGTTCACTTTACGCAATAATATACAGATTGGGCCACCATGCGGGAAATTACAATAATAAAAAAGAAAAAAAAGGAGGAAGCGCCAATGGATGTCCTTAATAAAATGGTTAATAATTTGATATTATACCAAAAAGCAATGGGAAAGGTTTATGTTGGTAAAGCCACACTTCGTGAGCAGGTACGGGCAGCATTTACGGACGTTAAAGAATTTGAATACGCCTTATAACGCCTAAATGCTACTTGAGAAAGATTTTTTAACCAAATGCGTTCCTCGTTTGCCACTGTAATGGCGCGTATACTAAATTCGCTTGGTATATACCCTTAAGCTGGCAAATTTTCTGACGTAAAAGAAGAAAACCTTATGGTGGTTAATTACGTCCATCGTAAGTATAGCTACGGGCGCCCACAACGCCTAAGGTTTGGTCCACCGACTATAGACTAGAGGCAACAGCTACTTTAAAGCTAATAAGGCCAAGATTTAGGCGGACCTGTTAACCGTAAGCACTATCGTCGTAATAGTGGTAAAAGATGTTAGATTTATAGCAAGTCCGGTTACTGTTTTACTCGGCACCCCCTCGCCGAGCGTATTAATAAAAATTCAATATATCACGCCTAATACTCTACTGATTTTAAACAGAACTACTTAGATTAAATTACAAACTTTGAAAGCGAAGAGCTAATTAACGGCGCTAATGCCCCTAAGCAAATCAAGTGATACGAAGATACTGTTTCTGATATGGCCCAGTAATTAACCGCCTACGCTTTTTTATACCGTTTAGGTGGTAAAGACTCTTAAATTTCCCCAAACCAAGCTCCCAACCTTTTACATAACTTTAATCTTCGCGATCGTTACACAGACCATATGTTTTAAGGTATTATACCAGATACGGAGGCAGTAAGGTACTTAATAGAAGGCTATTCACAGTACATGGAACTTCAGAGGGAAAGTATTATAGCTACTGAGATTAATCGTCACGATGTTATCAAGGCCAAAATTGGCTTTGGCGCAGGCGAATAACTATCGTTACTAGGGATAACAGCAATTTAAATTTTGGTGGGAGTCATTACCTTTTACATTCTCAAGTCCACTACCCTTTTTTTACTTTATTTAGAGGACATAAAGACTTTCGGCGTTAATGTTGAAGTTAACGTAGCTAAACTGGTTAAAAATGGTTAGAGGTTTCCTCTCACCTTTAAGCGAGGGTACTTATAGTTTTATTTTTAAGGCCTAGAAGTAGTAATGTCAAACCTGACGAGCCGGTGATACGTAGATTATATTGGCATTCCAACCACCTACCCGTTAACAGGTTATATAAAGTCGTGAAATTTATAAAAATTAAAGATGTGGAATACTTTGCCTTGAATTTTATTTGAAGACTTTATTATTATAATTAAACGTATGTTTAAGCTCCTCAGAAATTTACGTTTACACTAAAGAACGATAAGGACTTTAATCACGACATCTTTATTAATATGCTTTACTTGAATAACACACCTGTTTTCCACATTGTTAATTCCGTAACCTTTTTTTACGAAGTTAAGTTTTTAAAGACCCTTTCGGTAAAAGATACGTGGGAAACGGTAAGGATGTTATGGATTGACATATACTTGGGCCTACCTAACGTCGTTGTCTACGATACCGATATCAATTTTTCCGCGGTGGAGTTTTCGAAATATGTTAAAATAATAGGTATTTAATACAAATAGGTACTTGTGGAAACTTATTAGAGTATTAGAAAGGTTAAAAGAACATGCGCCCTATTTCGCCGAGCTTATAATATCTTTACATTGGAAATTGGAAGCTTTACGGATCCAGAAGTATGCCTATAAATGGAAGTGAAGAGCCTGAACGACATTATGAGCCTTGACGACTTAGTGCTAACGATTTTAGACTTTAGATCGTACATACGCATAACGAGTGAATCTCTACCCTTAATAAGTAGTTTAAAACGTGTTATAACTTACAACAAAGCTTTAAGAGAATTGCGAAGAAAATCGTCACGTCGCCAAATCAATAAGTCTTTAAACACCAGGAACAGCCCTATAACATTCGACGTACTTGCTTTGCCTTTACAAAGTAAAGTTCTCGTATAGCGGGAGCCGGGAAAATAAAAGGGCCTATAAAAAATATTAAGTATCGCGAACTTTAAATTAGTTGTTAAAATTATTAACGGTCCTGTATCTTTCTTAACTACATAGGTTAAGCTCTCATCAGAGCTATTGACAATAATAACTCTTAAGTCAAACGACCGAGTCAATACGTAACTCCTCCACCTGTTATTGATAAGCCGATGAAACGTCGCCGGCGCGAAGGACCTATTCAGAAGAGGAACGTTAAAAATAAGGAATATATACCGGGCCGCATTTACAATATTGCTTAGATAAGTAGGAAAGAAAAGGATAACAAAGATTTGGCATTAAAACTTCGAACGTAGGGGATTATCAAAACCTCCGGTAAACCTTTTAAGTAAAGCGACAAGGTTGAAATCAACGGTTTGCTAACTTAAGGAGTTATATAATTCGTACCGAAAATCGATTTTAATTTTTAAAACCCGAACTTTATAATCTTCAAATAGAGAATTGTTCATAAGGTCAAGAGAAAGACTACGGGGTAACCGTATTAAAAATTACGTTTAATCGTTTAAAGATATGGTAATAAAGGTAAAAACTGGATATTTCCGTAATCGTTGATGATTTAAAAGATTAGCTAACGCTTAGTGGTTGTTTTAGTAATAAGTTTGCTAGTCAAAACTAAAGGCAAGTTTACGCTTAATGGTCGTAATAAAATGTAAGCTTATATAAAATAAGCAAAGGATTTACAGCGAATCTTATTGCTAAAACTATTATATAAATTATGTGTTATTTACCCTTTAGGTACGGTAATACGATATATTAAGCAATTATACGAATTAGCTGAAATAAGTGTTTATTGGTTTTTAACCTATTGATTACATTTTAAATCACGGTTGGCTATAAAGTCTTTGACATACGACCCGTATTTACTGGTAATGTAAAAAAAAGGCTTTGAAGTAGTAGGTATATCAATTAACGATACCCTTTTCGTTGGAATAACTAGTTTTATGGTATTAAAACAACAGGCGATTAAAGACTTTAAGGTTTAAAATTGTAAGCCGGTAACTATATTAACGAAGGACAGTTAACTGGATTTCAATAAATCGTTAATTTGTATACTTGGTGTTATCGTTAGATTTAGCTTTCACTAAAAGGGATAGGACACTGTTTTAGCCATGATCGATAAGACTGATACAGCCAAGGCCTAACAGTATCTCAAATAGCGTACCCGTGAAAGTTATATCGCTATCCTGTGCTAGCTGGAGGTGTTATATGACCTATCCATCGCCGTATAAACATAAAAACCAATGGATAAAGACTTTGACCAGCTAAATAAGAGGCTCGAGTAGCAGATACTAAACCTGGACCGCGGGATTGATACAATCCTAATCGACTTGTTAAGGGCTAAGTTCATGATCTTTACAAACGTTTTTTTTTTTTTTTTTTTTTTTTGTAAATAACACCGATTTTTCTTTATAAACATGCTTCCTAATAACCCTCGGTAACGAAGATAAGCGAGAAGACCAGTTTAGTATTATCGGTAGCCTAATCCACTATACCTCTATTAGGTATAAGAGGATTACATGAAGCGTATTGACCTCGGAGGTCTACGGTATGATGGCGGGCTTTAACTTTGGTATGACATTGTAGAAAACCTTAAACATCATTACCAGACAGCTGAAGATTCCTCCTACCCCGGTAATAATTTGTATCGATTCGAAAAGCCTTTTCGAATGCTTTTCAAAGCTCCGAATTACCAGCGAAAAACGCTTGATAATCGATGTGATAACACTCCGTAAAGCCTACAAATGAAGGGAAATTAAAGAGTTCCAATGAATCAATGGTAAAGACAATCCTATTAATGTTATGACAAAGGTATCGCCGAATAAGGCCCTAAAAAGGTTTGTAGATAGTAACAAGCTGACTATATATATCGAAGGCTATGTTAATGAGCCGCCCGAAAAGTATAAATTACGTAACAGCGGACAGGGATATTCTGTAAGATTGGAAGACTGTTAAGGGATTATTAATGGTATTTTTTTCAAGTGACACGGTTAAAGTAGAGTTTTGTAAAGGTTTGTGGTGAATTTTTTTTATAGAGGGTAATAGATCGGACCTCGGAGCGGCGGAGCAATTGAGGCCAAATGGGGTCAATTTGTATATAATTGGGTGTAATTTAATATAGAAGTCAACTGGAATTGATAAGGGTCTAGCCAGTTGACGAAAAGGTAATTCAGTGGTAACAGGAAAAGATTGGTCAACCACACTAGCGTGGACGTAAAAACTAAAAAGCCGCCAGTGTTAGAATAGTATTACATGTAGTACAGTAGGTTAACTTCACTTACAGTAAAGTTGACCGTACTACAAGTGTATTGCTTTATGCGGACTTACTGCATTGGGTGTAAGTTGAATACAATACGCTGCACTTCACCCTAAGGCACGGGCCAAGCAATTGACCATACAAATTACAGTGCAGAATGGCTAGCGGTCTTCCAAACTTAAAACAATACATCTACCACTTAATAAATACAATACTACTGTTACTTCGACTAATCGAATCGACAACGTTACAATAATCTAAACACTTGCAAACATTAAGATTATATTAATGATTAAATATTATTAACTATAAATTATTGAGCTATTACACCCAAAGTTTAATATTAATTATTAATATGGTAAATATAAAACGTTGAAATTATATGCCGCGTTATTCCGTAAATAATATATATTAATATCGTGGTCCACTTTTTATGAATATTTATACGAAATTTAGTTATTTTGGTAATGTTATGGACTTGGGTCGTTGGCCATTAAGTCTATAGGCTACGTTACTATGCATGTAATGAGATGGGTAGTATCCGGCCTGGACCCGGCCCGGGCGCGGACAGGGCACGATTCGTGCACGGCACGTATAAGGGCACGTGATGGGCTGAGTATTGGCTCTGCCTAAGGATCCTGCACATTGGGTTACGGTAGCCTTTTCTAGTCTTTTTCCGTACCTTAATAGTAAATCCCATTTGGCACCTACTAAGCTTACTATTGTAAGTAGAATTATAATATATTATTAAGAGTTTGTTTTATTTTTCCGAAAAAAATATTCCGTACGTGAAACGAATCGATAACAAATGTTAATAATTCGACGTTATACTTTAACGTTATCGAAGAGGATAGGCCATCAGCGAATACCTAGTTTTTCACCTTTATGAATATATTTTCGACCACTTTAAAGCCGATTTGAACCGATATTTTTTCGTTTATAAAATACTGTAAATCATATTTCACCGGTTATAAAATAATTATTATAACCGGGTTAACCGACTTTAATTATCGACCTTACGTACGACTTCATTTAAATTTTCACGAAGATTTAATAACTCAAAATCGAATTAGCCGCGACTGGAGTTAGGTTTTCACCGGTTGAGAGCGGGCGAAACAATATAACTAACCGTAATTCCACGGATTTGTCTTTCCGTAGGCGACGACGCGTTAAATAATTAAATTTATATTAAACGAGAATAACATATGAATCAAAAAGAGTTGGTATACATTTTTTTCATATATAGGGATATTATACGGCGGCGGTAAAGTAAGCGATTATAACGTATTACGAAGCCGGAGGATACGAAGGTATATACGATATAAAGAAGTTTTTCAACTATATTACAATAACTTTCAATAACTTTTATGCCGCGGATAGGGTATTAATTAAACTCGAATATTTAATTATAAGTAATAAGAAATTATAGGTATTATTTGATATTAGGTTCGAAATACCTTTAACTTAAATAAGCGACCTAAATTGGCCTTCGACCGTGAAGTGTAATTACTTATATTTTCGCGTATCGTTACGTATTCGGAAAAAAAATATTACGGCAAATATTAGCCGGGTAGATTATATCGTAGCCTTAAAAAAGTATCGCGAATTCGCCGACGAATTAGAATCCTTAAACTTAAAGCGACGTTTTAATCATTAGTTAATAGGATTCGTTTAAATTTAACGGCCGGATATTAATACGGTTGTAACGAAAGTTTATACATTTTAAACGCCTCTATTAAAAGGCCATAGTAATTGCGGTTGATTATTTCGATATTGCGGTTAATTATTTTAATAAACCTGTTTAGTATGTGCTTTAGATTGAAGATGTAAAGCAACGTAGGCGATAATAAAGAAACGTTAAATTAGGTTAATTCCGGGGTGTTACATACCTTACTATTTATCTAGTTATTATTAACGTAGCTAAAATTTTCGCCCGGTATTACCTTTTACATATATATATATGGTTTAAGTCGAAAAAATAAAAATAAAAGGTTTTTTTATTAACGATGACGGGGAAAGCCTAATTTTTAGATATAATTTCGTCTAAGGGTAATATAACTTTAACAACGTAATTATAAAATTAAGTAAAAAGAAGTTTGGTTTAATTAAAATACGTATAAACGAAAAATATTTTCATCCTCATATTTTTAATAACACCTATTTTTTGAATATTTAAATAGATTTTAGCTATAATTATTATTATATTGTAAAAAATGTTTTGGTATAACTGTTAAAGTTAAATTAAATTCGATCATTATATCCGCGAAATGTCGATACGATATTAGGGTTATAGAAAAGTATATATATTACATAAATAATCAAATTTCGTATGAATATTAAAAAATAGTCGAACCCAGTATTAATATATATTATTCCCAGAATAACGCGGGATATAATTGTTGGAATACCTTAAATACGAGTTTAATAAATAACCTTAAACGCGGGCGGTAACCATTTAGTAATTGAAAACTAGGGAGGTTTAATCATCGACGTAATGTTAATATGCCTTAAGACGAAAGATATATAGGGCGTAATAAGTTCGGTTTTTATCGGATTAACGTAACGTTCGTACCGAAAAGCATAACTTATAGGTGATCCGTTTCGGATAACTTATATTATAAGTTTTTACGAGATAACGCGGATTTTGTAATTAATGGCGACAATTATAATTAAAAAGGAAAAGAATTTGTTACTTCTTTTACTGGAATTAGTTCAATTCTGTGACCTATTCGATAAGGATAGAGTTATAATTTTACCTTTATATAAGGGGAAACTTAATAGTTATATTTATATTAAACCTAATAAAGATAAATCTTTATCGAAATAACTTTAAAGGTCGTTATATTCGATATTAAGGGATGAAATTTTTTAAATTTTGATAATAAATTATAAAGTTAATAAATAAAAGTTAGGTTCAGGTAAGCTTTTTATCGGCGGTAACGCTGGTATCATTCATTTATTAACCAGGGGGGGGGGAAACGATTTTATATCGATTACTGGGCGTTAAATAAAATTACAAAATGAAACCGCTTTCTTTTACCTTTAATTGAAGAGAATTTACATAGGTTATCGAAATCGATATAATTTACGAAGTTGGATATTTAAACGGCCTTTTACCGTATTCGAATAACATTCGAGTCAAAGGAATTAACGATGTTTTGTATGCGATTCGTGTTATTTAAATAATTAGTTACCTTTTTTAGATGAAAGAAAATATTGGCGACGTTTTAACGATATGTTAATTAAATAATGACGGATATCTTAAATAATTTCGTTATAGCGTATTAAAACGATTTCTCAATCTTTTTTTTAGGTATTAAACAGGATTATATAGAAAAAATTCGCTTAATTTTAAAACCTTTTCGTAATACGGAGCTAAATTATGATTTCAATAAGTAAGAAGTTGTAATTAAAGAAGTAAAATATCTAGGCTTTATTGTAATGGTTAGGTTGGGTATTCGAGCCGACCCCGAGAAAGTCCGGGTAATTCGCAAGTAGGAATCACTACGTACGGTCCGGAAGGTTCGAAGATTTTTGGGTTTTACTAACTTTTATCGTAATTCAATTAACAATTTCTTAAAGCTAACGGATTATTTTGTTCGCCCAATGAAATAAGGTATTCGTTAAGCTTGGACTAAACAGAAAATATATATATATTGAACTTTAAAGAATACCTTTATTACGACACCGATTTTAGTATATTATGATCTAAATCGGCTACTAATAGTGAAAATCGATTATTCGGAAACGGCATTAAAAGGGTATTTATCGTAACGAAACGAAAATCATATTTTAAAGCTAATAGTTTACTATCTTTTACGATCAACGGGTACAAAACATAATTATACTATTTTTAATAAGGAGCCTTTCGTGGTAGTATTATATTTGAAAAAGTGAGTGGTTTTTCGAGTTATATAGCATTCATATACCGTTTACGATTTCAATAAATTATAAAAAAATAAAGTAAATTTTTTATTACGATTAATTTCGAAACATTATACTATGTAAGTAGAAATTATTTTCTTTTTTTTAATACCATTTACGATATAACCCCGTAACTTAAGGCGTCCGTCCGAATACTTCAATTTTTGGGTTCTGAAATAAACCCGAAGTTAAAAAACGTCGCGCGCGGGTTTTTCAGTCCATTTTCATTACTATATTAAACGTAATATTAATAAATTTATATATTAAAGGGATACAAATTACGGCCGGTTATGTCAAGGAGTTTGGCGAAACGGAGGCCTGATTATTAGATTACGACGATATATATATTAAAGGTAGGCCAGAGGCTTTTAAAATGCTGTTAAAGACGGTATGGCCCCGGACTCAACCCGCGCCCAGGTCGTTATCTGGGATCATGTTAGAGGATTTCAATATGGCAGTATTGGCGGCACCGCTGCGGACCCAGCCCGTGTTAAACCTGTCGGTATCGTTAACGTTGAATAAGTCCCTTATTTTCGGCCCAGATATGTTAACGAAATTATAACATTAAAAAGTAATAAACTACCCATTATATAAGGTTCGTCTTTTAACGGTTTCTGAAGGTGTTAGGTGTTTTTTATCTAGAATAAAATAGTTAATGTAAATTATAAATTATGTGATCAATCCGCAGGATTCACTACGTTACCGTAATCACTTATAATTATCGAATTGAAAATTACTAATAATGAGAATTTTATAATAAACTCTTGACTCGTTTATTATGGGCTATTCGGGTAAAAACATTTTGTTTCGCATTTTCCAATGATATTGCCATTAAAAGGAGATAGTTGTAAATATTCGACGTTTACATAGAATATATACGTAATATAACGGGATAAAAACCCGTTTTACCCTACGATAAGACCTTTTTAAAACCTTTTTTTGTTTCCGACCGGTATTAAACGTATATTTCGGTCGATTTTATAGTCGACCTATTAGTTATTAATAATAACTTTCAATACTTATTAATTATTACGGATTACCTTTTTAAGTTTATTTAGTTAAATATTATGTGGTTTATAATTTTCGATCTGTATATGGAACGCTTTAGGGAAATATAATGAAGATTTAATTGGTTTTAAATTTTCATTATTAGTAACCGCAGCTCGAATTAGATAGGTGTATTTCAAACAACCCTTTATTTCCTAATAAAATTCTAATAATTTTTATTTATAATATATTATCTATAAATAGATAATGATATTAAACTTGTAAATTAAATGTTTCAAAATATTTACGTATTATCATTGTCTTTTTGTAATATAATTAGACTTTATATTTACCAGCTTATCACTTTACGTTAAATAACTGGAAATCGACGGTTATCGTATTTAGTACGAACCGTTTAATAAATAAGTACGAAACATTATTTTTTTAATGAGTAAACGGGAATATAAAGTCGTTAATTAGTTTGGTAGGGTGAGATATTACGTTTTTGACTTATTTACGTGAGGGGACAGAACTAACTTAGGCGGCGATAATTTATATTCAATAGTAAATAGAAACGGTGGCGAATCGTAGACGACATTCGGCGAAGCGATATAAGGTTAGCAATGAAATTTAGCTAAGCTTTTATAATATTAAAATTAATTTCCCGAGTAAAAAGTTCAATTAGTTTTATAATTAATACTGGGTAATCGGTATTTCGAACCAGTTTAACATTGTATTAAATATTCTTAACAAATGTTTAGTGTTTTATATAAATTTAACGAAACAAGCGACTTTAATCCTTTTTTTTTTCGTATTTTTTATCCGATATTTACCCGGGACTAGTTTTAGTAATTAATGATATAAGGAAATGTAAATACGAGGAACTTAAAGTATAAGATATCTTTGGGGTAAAAACGGGGAGGGGTGGAGTTCGTTATATTTTAGTTAAATAGAAAGGCTATAACAAGCCGAAATATAAATTAGTGGAAATTTTTTAGTATATTATAACTTAAAATGAATTTAAACCGAAATCGGAAGATGTTCGGGTATACTATAGCCTGGTATTTCAACGTCGGCATTAAATTTATATTAAACGATAAACGCGAAGCGAATCGTTTATACCTCCGAAATAACACTTTATTTACGAATGGAAAAGAGAATTTATTACTAAACAAGGCTATAATATAATGAGTAGGGCCGGATAAATATTACCCGATTATCTCGGATACATATCCGACCGTAAGGCGGCTTTTACTATAACCTAACGAAAATCTACCTACTTTTTATTATTATCCTTATCTGAGTCTAGCGAATACCAGCGTTACTAATGTTAGGGGCCCTATTATGACTAGCCCCAAACATTAGGTGATGTTAGGGGAGGGGGACGGTGAGAAGCGGCTAGCG